>CABFPE010000571.1:384419-404757 GCA_900660155.1 Hofstenia miamia
TATATATATATACAACTAAATGTGGTTTTTACTATGGCATGTCCATTGAAGGGATGACGTCTTGTATACAAGAAATCAAGTCGGAATCTCCATCAACATATTTAATCCAAATTGCGCTGCAAATATGTTGTCCAAATACGCATAAATATGAACAATCTCATTTAATCGAATTTTTGAAAAATGATTTATGTTAGGGCACCACAATGTAGGTTTGCCCGAAGCACCCCGCCCCCCTCCATTGCATACCCTGTTGTACAATTGAAAACATTGTGGCTGATCTTGAGTATAGAAAAAATTACAAATATAAAGTCCATAATAAAGTGATTCTAATATCTATTTTAAAAGAAACGTTGTTTTCCAAGATTAGCAAAGAAATACTGCTCTATCAATAATTATAATAATTCACATCTGATCTGAAAATATATTAAGTATGAGTGTTTATAAAGACGTTAGGTTTATGTTATCATACGTCAAGCGATAAATGTGTATTTGTTATTACAAGGATCGGGTTCTCTGTTGCTAAGTTTGTGCAGGAATGTCAATCACCGAAACATGGTTTACATTTGAACAATATTTATTTATAGTTTTAAAACTAATTTCGCCCCCATTTATTAACGTCTGTATTCAATTGAAATGTCTGTCAGCAAAAAAATACATTTGTCGTGGCACAGTTCCGATAGACAAGCGTCATTGGGAGGCTGTCATTATCTAATGACCACTTAGTTTTCGCAGAAGTAGTTTCCGCCACAAATTATTAACAATTTATTTTGAAATCAGTTCTGTTCTTCTTATCTTTACTTGTTTACTTGTTTTCGGCTAATATTGATTTGCTAAATAGGCTATTATATACAAAATTACAACAATCTTCTGACTACACACGGCGTTTAAATCATTTCCAATTGTGATCGAAATTGGAAACAATTTAACAGGTGGAAAGCTTTAAGCTATGGGTTATTTACTAAACACTGAATTATAAGATAATAACTGTAATATTTCAGGGATTATGTAAAGGTGGTTCTCATGAATAAATTTACCAAGTTTTCTAGATTTTAATGTGCACTTCTGTATAATTAGAGTATTGACTAGTATATAGGGTCCGCAAGTGCCCGGCTCGTAGCCCCACCTAAAAAATAGGCTCATTGGTTTTTTCGTTCCCATATCCTAGCCTGTTATACCCTTGAATGCAATGACCGTGAAATGAAACTCTTTAAAATTGATTAAGACGACTAATTTTATTTGACTTTGTGTAATATTTTATGTACAGTTTAACACACAATTCATATACACAGATATATAGACTAGACCTATTGTGCATCCACTGAATGATTTTAGGAATTATGACCCTCTAACAAATGATCATTCAGTGTTCATGCTCGTTCCCGTACACTTTTGTCCTTGTCTGATACGATATCTACCTTAGAGTAATGATAATGTCCTAACCTAGAAGTTTTTTTTTAAAATTATGTCCGATCTCTCTAGAAATTTGATTATAGACTAGGGTAGCTCCCGGACAAGGGTGCACGAGCACGGACCGAACAAGCTGACTCAAATTCACATGATTATTTATTGTCCGAAAATTTAAATTCATAAGACCATTTTTTTAATTAGATAAGAACTACTGATTTATAAACAATTAACTTTCATGTAAATTTACAGAAAAAAATATTATAACATAGCACTAAAAAAATTCACTTAGCCAGATAATAGTAACTGTCTTCCTAAGTATCAGAGAGTTCAATTTCACTGTCATCTTCTGATACTGTAACGTAATCATCGTAAGTTGTGAACTTCATATATTTTGGGTTAATGTAATTTACTTGTTTTACAAGGTCATTCTTATTGTGACAACTAATACCCCGTAATCAGTGACCACTTAATCTATCTTCATGCTATTTTATGTCTTGGCAATTATCGCTATATGTGATTTGATGAAGGATTTGTTAATGAGTTGACAAAACGTATTGATAAATCTTCTTCTAGTAACGGGACGTAATTATGACTTTATGTAAAATTAAGCTTCTCCACGATGTAAACCAATGTACTTAATTTTTTTGACGTAAACTACATTGATAGGTGTTATGACAGCTTAAGAAGACAGGACGTCATAAACCTTGATATTGAAAATTCAAACTACTTAGTGGATACGTACAATATACCCAAGGAACTAATATCAACCATCTTCAAAGTTACAATAATTCTCTTATTTAAAATTAAAATCCTTGAAACAAACAATTTTTTAAGGTAACTTAAAGATATTTAAAGTATTAGATAGGCTTTCAAAACACTGATTTGCATGGGAGGTGCTGAAAAATGTAGACGACAAGAAGTAAAGTGAGACAGAAACCAAAATAGGAGAGAAGAATTGAGAATAAAGTGACAAAGATTATGCAGAAAATAGGGAAGATCAGGATAGGTGCAGGGTAGGTAAGGAGACGACTATAGAAACTGCAAGAGAAGAGCTTAAGTAGAGATTAATTGCAGAAGCTGAGAAACTGAGAAAATATAGGGCAAGGACAAAGATGGCAAGAGACAATATGAAATTTGAAACTCAAGAAGGAAGATTCTACAAAGAACTAGATGCAGGATAACAGGCTACAGCTAGAGCAGGTGAGGATACAGTAACATTCTGGGAAAGTATATGAGAATTAAAGGATCAGAGATAGAAGGTGAACAGGTGCAAAAGGAACTCTGACAAGAAGAAGAAGTAATCACAACTCCAACATTGAAGGAGGCTTTGAAGAAGATGAAGAACTGGAAGGTGCCAGGCAGAGATGAGGTGCATGGGTATTGGCCGAAAAAAAGTCAAAAGCATTCATGAGAGACTAGAAGTAGCATTGGAGAAGTGTGTGGTGAGTGGGTGTTCAGAGTGGATTGTAGTTGGAAGGACATTTCTGATACAGAAGGACTCGAAGAAAGGCAGTGTAGCAACAACATCAGGATAATAAAATGTCTGCCACCAACTTGGAAATTCCTAAATTGTGTGATTTCAAGTAGGCTGACATGTTTCTTAGAACAGAGTGGGTTGATACTGAAGGAGCAAAAGGGATATAGGACAAAAACTAGAAGATGCAAAGATTAGTTGTTAATAGAGCAGACAATGGTGGAGAATTGTAAGAGAAGCTAGACAAACTTAGCAGAGGCATGGATAGATTACAGGAAGGCATATAATAGCATAGCACATAGGTGGGTACTGAGAACGATAGAGGCCAAGGGAGTTTCATGGAAATAGGTTTATAGAGAGGGAAAGTGGCAGATTGAGATAGATGGGTACATTTTGAGGTTTGGACGGGGCATACTCTAGGGAGACAGCTAAGCACCACTACAGTTTGTAGTGAGCTTAATCCCCATCACAGACTAGTTAAATGAGACAGGCATAGGGTATAAGTTGGAGAAGAATGGTAGAGCAGTGAGTCACCTATGGTACATGGACGACCTGAAGATGTATGATAGCTCAAAGAAAATTGTTGCAGAAGAAAGAAAAAACAATGGGAATGCCAAGTAGAGAATCTGGGTTGCAGTTTGGATTAGGAAAGTATGCGGCAGTGACAATGACCAGAGGCAAGTGATTAGATGGAGATGGTTTGAGAATGAGCAGTGGGGATACGATTGAGGAAGTCAAGGAGGCGTACAAGTACTTAGAAGTGATCGAAAAAGATAGAACAGATCATGAGAAAATGAAGACGAGGTTAGGAAAAGAATATAAAAGGAGAGAAAGGAAAGTACTACAGAAGTCAGCACTGAATGAGCAGAACAGCATAATGGCAATTAATACGTGGCCAATACCAGTGTTGAGATACTCAGCAGGAATAGTTAGATGGAACAAGAATGNTATAGACAGAAGAGTGGAAGTAAGTGATAAGTGTAGGATATGTAAGAAAGAGTGTGAGACAGTAGATCATCTGATAGCAGGATGTGAGAAGTTGGTGCAGAATGAGTATATATTCAGGCATGACGAGGTGGGACGAATGGTACATTGGAACTTGAGCAGGCAGCATGGGCTAAAAGCAGGAGACAAGTGGTANTGTACATGGCAAGGCATAAAGGAGGGAAAGGACTGCTAAGTGTGGAGGAAACTGTAGAAGCAGAAGCACTAGGGCTAAAGGAATATGTAGAAAAGCAACCTTAGGGGTCACTACTGGAGGTCACTAAGGAGTTAAGGAAGATAAGAGCTGACAGCGAAGAAAAGAAGGTATACCAGAGTAGAATGGAATCAGAGAGACAAACAAGGTATAGGCAGAAGGCAATGCATGGAGAATACTGGAGGAACACAGAAAAATGTGACAGAGAAGAGAGCAACAAGTGGTTAAAGAAGGCAGGACTGAAGAGAGAAACAGAAGCACTGATAATGGCAGCACAGGAGCAAGCAATAAGAACAAACTGGGTGAAGAAGCATATAGACAGAAAAGTAGAAGAAAGTGATAAGTGTAGGCTATGTAAGAAAGAGGCGGAGACAGTAGATCATCTGATAGCAGGGTGTGAGAAGTTGGCACAGAATGAGTATAAGTTCAGGCATGACAAGGTGGGAGGAATGGTACACTGGAGTTTGAGCAGGCAGCATGGGTTAGAAGCAGGAGACAAGTGGTATGAGCACAGGCCCCAGGGCGTCATAGAAAATGAGAAGGTTAAGATACTGTGGGACTTCAACATACAGACGAGCAAAGTGATAGAAGCTCGAAAGCCAGACATAGTAGTTGTAGACAAAGAGAAAAGATTAGGAACAGTGATAGACATAGCAGTAGCAAAGCAAAGAGAAAGAGAAGATAGACAAGTACAGAGAGTTAGCAGAGGAAATAGAAAGGCTGTGGAAGTTAAAGAAAGTTGAGGTAGTCCCGGTAGTTGTAGGAGCACTAGGAGGAGTGAGTAAGAAGCATAAGAGATACTTGGAGGAGTTGGGAGTACCAAAGCGGGGAAGAGCAGTAGCACAGAAGGCAGGATTGTTAGGAACAGCTAGATTCCTAAGGAAAGCTCTCAGATTCCCTGGGAACTGGTGAGTTCCCCGAGCTGAGAAGGATACCAGCATGAAGCTGTGAGAAGTAAGAATAATAATAATAATAACAAAAATAATAGTAATAACAAGAAATGTTTTATTAACATTATTTCCACTAGTGTTACGTTTACGTAACAAAGCCCTTTTGTCCACATTTGACCAATTTTATACTAAACTGTTAAGAAATATTGAAAGCATTTTCATTTAAACATCTATGAGGCTTGGCCCGCCCATTTAATAATGAAAATTTGCCCCAAACCTTATTCTTGTGCCTGGAGTACTTGCAAATAAAAATTTTTCTTCAATGAGTAATTCGATATTTATAAAAATATTCAAATTATTTCCATACCTAGTGTTTAGATAATGAGGCATCTAATGTTCATGGGAAAAATAATAAATACTGTGTTTTTGTAGACTTTCTGTCTGAGTCTCGTCCAAGCGCACCCAAGACAGAGTGTGACGCGTCTGAACAAGATCGCGAATTTAAGACGAAAATGAAAGAGGAGATAATTCTCACCATCCTGTGGTGATTTAGATATTAAATAACTTTATTAGACTTTCATTAGTCATCACAGATTGTGCAAAATTCCTCCGGAAATGGGGTTCACTATTTTGAAATACATCAAAATATCTTTATTAGATGAAAGACATCGTCTGAAGAACATATTCTCAAATTTCCGTGTGTAGATGATTTTTTTTCTCTACATATTCCATCAATTCTTCTGTAGTTTCAGAATCAGATTTAATACCTATAATTAGATTGTTATCATCTGCAAACTTAACAATGAATGCGTTAGGTATTGATGTCTGTAAGTCATCATAAATAACATTAAAAAATGGTCGACAATTAATAGTACCTTGTGGAATTCCACAATTTGTGAAGATTTTTGTGGATATTTATCAATCGATTGCTGTGAACTGACATCATTCAGACAGAAAATCCATGAATAAATTAATTATCACGTCATTCAAATATAGAATTTTTCTTAGTTGAGAAATGACAAAATCATGAGGAATCCTGTCAAAGGCCTGACTTAGTCTAGGGACAGACCAAAAATGCAATCAAGATCAAGCGCATCAAAGGAACTGCAGTTTCAATAACTTTCAGCAAAGAAGATTCAGTGGATCCAGGCGTGGTCCTGCAAAATTATAAAATGATTTGCAAGTTATACAAAATCTAATCATATTTTGCAAAAATTGCAATAATTTATGAGGTTTCTCACAAAAGCTTTATACACATGAAAGCTAGTCTTTTTAAGGCGTCTCTTATTGATAGAAGAGCAGAATATTTTTGTAAAATATGGTTTCTATCTCATAAAAAACACTAAAAATTGTTTTATATCGCAGCAATCATATCAAGTGCCTTGCAATTTAATATGATGTTTAGATCATTTTTGAGATGGAAGCGGCCGTCACACCCCGCCAACGAAAACCGCGACTGAGTGGAGCCTCCTGACCTAACGATAAACTGGTTTTTGTTAAGTCACGATTCATAGGGACACTAAAAATGATTTAAAAAGAAAATTTTCGAAATTTCTTGATGAGAGTGATTGATATAGGACGTATATCATTTGGACCAATGACTTTTTTTGGTATAAGTCAAATCATATAAAGCTTAAATTTACTTTGTGCATACACAAATTTTAGAAATAGTGAATAATTATGAACAAACTGTGAGCATATTGTGCGAAAATCCGAATCGATAAGTTTTCAAATCCAGGCGACCATTTTTTTATTTTTAATAGTAAATAATAAATTTGATGTGAACTAGTATTCGAACTGCTATCACAAGGATTATTTCATGTTGAACATAACTGCTCGTTGGTGAAATTTCAGTATAAAATTGTATAAATATATTCACATCAAGTGTAATTTTATGTGTCGAATCTGTCTTACCACGATCATTATTAATCAATTTTCACCAAGATGCTGTACCCATTTGACCCCCTAGCATTCCTTTGGTTGTCTTGAATAAGAGTATCAATTTGTGACTAAATTTAAACAGCTCTTTGTTTTGCAAATGAGTTTTTTTTACCAATGATGTTATGTACAATGGATCTTTTTGTAAGCATCTCAATTTTTGTAAAGAACAAAAATAATCACATAAATACAAGATGCAGTGGATGAATTATCTACAGCTTCGTCAGCATCTTCGATTTGAAAAGCATAATCAAATATTGCTCATCTAGAGCAAGATGGAAATTGACTATATTATTGTGCCTATGATTTCTAAAGAATCGCATGATTCTTGGAATTCTCATTTGATATTTTGGAGTAGTCAGAAGCGCCTTGTGGTCCGTTCACTTACTTGATACAAAAGATGAATCACTAAAAGCACAGGGGTTATTGCAAGAAATTGTAGTCAAGTTGTTTACCATTTTTTCTATGTTCTATCACCAGTAAGCACATGAAGAGATAGTCTTTGCGATATGACTACATTATTGAAGTCATTCAAGTCACTACAGATCACAAATATGCAAATGGGAAATTCTGTAAATAGTAAAACTATCAAAATCATCCACTAACATTTGTAGGAAACTTTTGCAAAATTATTTCAATATTTTAATATGGAGATTTTTTCATATCTAAGGTTATCTATTATCCATTTTTTCCAATCATAAGTTAACTTTTTAAATATGTTAACGTTAGAAAAGCCGTACTAATCAAAATCGCGAAACTCTTTTACTAAATAATTGGCTCAAATAAATCTCATCTTCCTTAAGGCCAGTTAAAAATGTTGCAATAAAAATACCCACTCGACCCTCTTACAACATTGATGCCACTTATGAATTAAATTCTAACTTCAGGCAAACAATCAAAGCACTTTTCAAAATGTTGTTAAAGATTAAAATTGTGAAAGTTGAAAATTAAATGAAAATTATAAGCTGAATTTTATTATTTAGGTACACGCCTTAAAGTTTGCAGCTCAACAACGGGATCACTCAGCTCCATCAAAGGCTTGTGCATCACCAATCATGAATAAAAGAGCGGTTGAAACGTCAAGATCAAGGTATGAACTTTTTCACAAAACACGCCAACCAACAGAATTAAACCATGAATTTGCTCCACAAAACAGCTCTCCCACTGAAAGTGAGAATGACGCCACTGGTTGTCTCGGACGAAAATCTCGTAACAAAGCAAATGAAAATTACTATTCGCCAAGTCATGATGTGTCATCAACTAATCAAACTGCTCAATCCAATAACTCAGGTTTTATTTCAAAAGATCCAGCCAGACCGCTACTTCTGGATGATGATTCAGTTACAGCCGCTGCGGAATTGAACTCTCACATAACGGGTAAAGTCTTTTTGGTAAAGCAAGATATTTATCATGTACTTAACGAAATTTTCTTAAATTCTTAATAATATTTTGTCTGGTTAATACGTTAAGAACAACTGTAATTATAATATATAATGTATATATTTTGAACTTAAACATGTAAATATTTATATTACAGTATGGTTGAATGCAAAATTTTTTGCAATAATTTTTCAAAAACTATAATATTTATAAAATGCGATTATTAACAGAAATAGAAATCATATTGGTGCAATGAACGAAGAACACATCCAACATTTCATATTTTCAAAGTATATAAAGCTTTTAAAATATAAGCAGTACAGTTTCATGGTCTTTCAATTTGTTTCCATTCATAGGAAGAGCAAAAGAGGGGAACCGTTGATGATGATCTACTAAGAAGGATTTTGAATAAAATTCAATTAGATTACGTCAACGTGTAACACTGAACTACACATGAAAGCAAATATGCCAGAAATAACAAAGGAAAACAACCATCATTATCGGTTAAGTAGTGGCAACGAGTTATCAGAAGTGCAAGCATTCATTTTCGTCATATCCTTCATAAAACAACTATTTGAACATTTCAGCATCTCGATTGAAAATTACGAGAGAGTTAAATCATGCAAATGTAAGAAAGCCACTGTGCAAAAATCTCCACTTACTACAGTACATAAGAAAACCACTTTAAAGTTTTGCATTGTTAATAGGCAAAGATAATGGGACAATATGTTTTCACAAAGGAAAACAATTTGGTATTGTGCTCAGTCTTAACAATTCATTGTTAACATAATTTGCCAAAAGACTCAAAAACAGTTTCACTGTGTGTTTTGTAAACCACAAAATAATGTCTTAGATCCCCAAGTATTCTATGCAAATCATTCTTTCAAAAGCCTTAGCGCTTGAGAATTTCTTAATAATAAATTGTTTTCACATTCGCAATTCCATTGGACTAGAGGGTTCAGTAGAGCTCTACTTGTCACGTAGACAATCTACATCCTTACTTGGAATTTTTACAAATTTACTATAGAAAATCCAAAGCTGTTAGCATTGTTATACACTTTCTCTTAGATTATCGATTTATTAACAATTCCACTGTCATGCTTTTACTTGAGCGATTTCCTACAATATAAATTAGTGCAGAATAGATAAGGCAGAATTTTCAATCTACTTTATTTTCAAAATTGTATTGAATACTTTTTGACCAAAGTGCTTATAGAAGATTATTGAAGAAATATCATGTTGCACTTGGCGAATCTGTTAACTTGACGGAGGAGAGTTCCGACAATTGACTGTAGTTATGAATGTGAAACAAATCTTAAAAATGGAATTTCAGTTTTTAGCAATTATGTCTTTAAATAAATGAATTATAAATCTTTTCATTCTTAATAGATTATCCAATTATTTCCATGCATACAAAATGTTGAAAATTTCTAGTAAAGTCTATGGCTTTTTGAAGCACTTGACAAGATTAAATAGTTTTCAATGAAAATTTCAAATTTTTAAGAAGTTTCAAAATATCTCCATACCTACTGTTCAAGTAATCAGGACATCTAAAACCATTGCAGCAACAATTTACCTAAACAATTATTTCTTTATTTAAAATTGTCATTAAGGAGCCATAAAGGATTTTTAAAATTCGTTGACTGCTAATGGTTAATATTTACTTAAATTTGAAAATAGGCTAGTATTTTGCGCTCAAAATCAATCTAAAGCTAAAATCCCAGCCACAAAGCTTAGAAGAGGCATAAGAGGCACTTCTTTGTACTTAAATGAGGAAAGTTTATATTCTTTGAAAAAAAACATGTTTAGGCCTCTTTGGAAAAATTGGAAGTTCTGCATATACACTTTTGGAAGATTACAAATCAACACTCGGACACTGCGTAGCAAATGAATACACTTTGGCAAGTCTATTTGAGCACAAAACCGGTTCGATGTTCTTTTACGGGGTGATCGACGCAGTTTTCTACAATAGCAGAGCAAAAAGTATGTCATTGGTGGACTTTTTTACAACTTGTCATCAAACACCTTCAGCTCGACAACTTTTCCAAATGCATTGTCTTAAGTATGTTTATGATGCAGTGTTTAATCTAAAGTTTTTCTTTAAAAAAAATACCAAAAATTCATTTTTTTGCCTTATTCTAAACTCCTTTAATAATGCGCAGGTTTTTTTAGTGATTTTACCTTAAGCAGTAATTCAATCAAACCCCCTCTTTCCAAATACAACAAAATCTTAAAAATCATTTAATTTTGAGATTGCAAGAATCTTCTTTGCAACAATGGCTTTTTATAAATAGCATAGATGGAGCTTAATGGTTTGCAGACATACAATAGGTTAAGGAAACTTTCCGAGTGAATTTTTTCAATATACACCCTTTGTATTTGCAGATCTGATCAGAAGATATCATTTAAATACCTTCAATTCTAAATCTTTTTTAGTATTAAATATATTCTGGAAAAATTTAATGTTACTAACAAAATGAGCTTCACATGAAAACAATAATTCTGTATTGATTCAGAAAATTTCTGAAAATATATTACCATTTTATTATTTTAAGAAATGATATTTAATAAGGTTTACAAAAAACTGCTTTTTATCAAAAATTCATTATTTATGATTCCTACATTCATAATTTTAGAGAAATTGCTTTGAATAAAAAGATTTCGAAAAGAATTAAATTGTATGTGTTGGGACTTCATCTTGAGACCGACGGACCTCGCCTGAAGCTATGGAAGTACGTGCCATCCCACAACATGCCCAGTATTAAGGCGTTGCTCTTCAACTCCAAACAGGAAACTAGAAGTAGATTAATCAATTGCCCAGAATATGAATTTATATTTTGTAAACCTGAAATTGTTTATGATATTGTGTAGTAGATGTTAGGAATTCTTTATATGTTTGCTAAATTTCAATTATTCAACATAAACATATATCAGAACATTTTCTCGAAACACTTGCGTAAAACATATACACTGCCTTAGAAGGCCTACATTTCAAATACTTTTTTATAGGTTGTACATATAAGGAGAAACAAACTGAAATTACTTAAGTATATTATGCAGTTACAGAGGTTATATATATTGTCATTTTCCCCATTTCTCACAAATTCACTTAAATTACATGTCCCCATGCTTGAGCGGTATGCTTTACCAGCAGTACTTATTTTTAGGAATACCATAGTATTACCGCTGGTATAATTTTTTAGTAAAACGCTATGCAGAGAAAGAATATTTACAGTTAAGGCTACTAACACGGACGTGGAGAGGCTCCAATAGAAATGAGTGAAAGCAATACAGACCAACGTGAAAGACTCTCACCTGAACACACAACTGATCTGGGGCTTCTAAAAAATATTATCATCATTTTTTAAAAATCGATAAAGTTTTTCGAAACCCAGGGTTCTGTGAAATACCGTCTATCTTGCCATCACCGGATGTATTCAGTTTATGCCATACCGTCTGTGGAAGTACATTCTGCAGAAGCCTACTCCACGCCTGTGCCTTATAAATATAAGGTATCACCTTGTTACACATGCACACTTTTATGATGCATTATGAATTTGGGAGAGAACTTTTAATTATGAAAAAATGTGAGTTATGATTTTAGAAACAACAAAAGTGCGTGTTTTTAATAATATGTCACAGAAAATTAATCATTTATTCTCTGTTTAATCATGTTGAAGATATAATTTCAAACACAACATTTGTAAAAGATTTTAAAATTTCTCGATCACATTGCTCTCCTGAAATCTAAATTGTCTTCACCTACTGTCAGTGGATTCCAGGAAACCCCTCAAAAAACCTAATTTGGTTACATAATTTACACCTATTAATAAAAATATAAAATGCTTGCAGTAGCTGATTCATGCTATAACTTATATTCCATTACTTGCTCCCCTTCAAATTATACATTCCAAATAAGAATAGAAACGTTTGAAGTCTTTTTTAAATGAATTTGTATAAAAGCTTAGGCAAAATAAAATTATAATAGTTGTAGCAATTCAATTAGTAAATCACTTTTCGTAGAAACATTGCAAATAAACAATATAACAGTAAATTCCATTACATTAATAGATTTAATAACAAAAGCAGCAATATGCCAGTATACATGCAAAATGCCCGGTCATTGAGGTATTGACCCTTTCTTATTGGCTTCAAGGGTTTAAGGGAGACTTCAAGATATTCATAGAAATAAACAACCTCATTACTGAGCGGGATGTTTCTGGAATGGTCAAGGCTATTCTTATTTTTTATCAATTTGAAGTCAAATTTTAAAGTGCTAAAGCCAAGAAAGAATTCATAAAACAGTGAATTTTAGTGAATATTCGCCTAACTGGCAAGTTCAAGATATAGTTTTTCATCACAAGAAAGAAAATTCTAAGGCCCTAAACACCTTGGCACTTTTTTATGATTTGTTGTGATTTCCATAAACATTTTGAAAATGATCATAATTCATGGTAAAAATACAATGGAGTTAGGTGGTCTATTTATCAGAAAACAAATTGATTAGGCTAGCTGTTTCTTGCAAAGGCTTTGGAAGAAGTTGAAATTTTTGTAAAATCAGATTTTGCAGAAATAAAGTAAATATTTTCACATACTTCAAACACAGAAACCATTTTCATTACAAGTTTTCACCATCACATAGGGCAATGCTTACCAATAGATGTGTCCAAATACCTGGATTCTGAAATTTTCTAATAGGCTTAGAGAATGTATTCCTATGCGTGCAATAGGAGATTAAGGTTTATTGTATTAAGGACTAGAGCCTTTCTGGTTACGAAGAGAGAAGAGCTTCATTTTAGGAAACTTTTGACTAGATGCTGTAATACATTATCTAAGCATGGCTAAAAGATCTATCTTTTTCAATAATTACTAACAGAGACTGGCATTAATAATATTAAATTGGGGTTGTAAATCAAAAACAAATTTGCATTACAAAGCAGAATCAGTTAAATAGATTTTACTGTATAAATTGTAAAAACAAACTATTAATGGAAAACAGAGTTAAAAATTTAGAAGATCAGAAAGATACCCTACTATAGAAATGGTCTTTTCTGCATTTACCAGTAATGCTATAGAAGGGTGCAGTGCTGGCAGCTTCAGTAAGTGATATGGGAGACCCAGAATAACAATAAATTCAGATGCAATGACTTTAATAAATATGCAGTGAATAGCCCTACAAATCCAATTTCATTGCTGAGTAGTGTTGGATTGCTGGCTGTCCTCTAACAATAAGGTTGCCATTAGAAAAAGGCAGAACATTTGTTTACAATTTTTTGTAACTCCTAAACTCTCATTCTTTTCATATGCATAATAAAATAGTTTGTGAAAATTTGAATAAGATTTAGAACCTGCACATCAATGTTGAAGTTTTGAGGGGTATGCAATCATATTGAAAGGGGGCAAACACACAAAATCAATCATAATTCTGCCTATAATCATATTTGACAACACAAGATTTGTAGAATCACTAATGTAATATGTGCAATTTCAAAAGATATTGACATCATTTTAATATGGCTTAACCCCTTCATACTCAGGCTTTTCAAAGCTGCTCAAATAATGTTTTCATCCTTTGGTATTTGAAATAAATATCATAAAAGTAGGCAAACTTAATATTGAAAATTTCTTTTAATTTTTGAAAGCTGTAGACAAATTTGAAATTTTGGTCCTCATATGACCCATTCAGTCTTGCTAAAATGATATATCTTTATATATGAGACTAATATTCAAAATTATAATTGAAAATTTCAATATTTGTCATTAATAATGCTAATGAATGAAGTTAATCCACATGTACAATACATATTTACATGTATAGTAACCAAGGAAATATGTGATACCATCAAAATTTCTCTGCAACTAAAGGGAATTATGTTTAAAAATCTAACTAAATATGCAGGCTTTAGTCAAACAAAGAAACAGATTTTCCTATTTGTTTTGTTAGCTAGTTAATCAATGATTTCAGCCACTTGATTCCAACATCACATTCTCATGAAGCAGATCCTTGTTGATAAGCCTACTTGTAGTGTTGAGGCAGAATATATGCTTAAAATATGGGATCCAATGAGACCAAAACCAGCTGTCTTCTAAAATCTAGAAAAGTTTTTGAACAATCAGATCCAAATTCAACTCCTGAATTATATATTTTCTCAGTCCAAAATCAAGGTTTCTTGTAAAATGAAAGCATTGATAAGAGCCATGTCTAAATAGTTGTAGAATAGTTTCATGTAATATGTCAATTTATCTTTCTTCTCAAAGGAGTAAGCTTTAGTCTTTTGTTCCAATAAATCAGTTCCTTTAATAATGTTGTTGTGGATGTGGGGCACCCTTGGCTAAAGAACATTAACCTTCTGATGACCTCTTGTCTCATATCAAAGTCATTTTTTAGAAGGCATGTAAATTGGTCAATTGTCCTACACTTCACTATTGACTCCCACAGTTGAGACTGAATGGGTCTTATTTGACCCATTATGTTAT
Organism: Hofstenia miamia; assembly: GCA_900660155.1. Taxonomy (NCBI): domain Eukaryota; kingdom Metazoa; phylum Xenacoelomorpha; order Acoela; family Hofsteniidae; genus Hofstenia; species Hofstenia miamia. Next base: position 399,184 of record CABFPE010000571.1, read on the forward strand.
CAGGCCTAGTGACCACATGTACAATAAAGAGGTTAAATATTCTGATAACATGTATCAGAAACATTATAAGTTATAAGAAAAATATGAGAAAATAAAAACTCAGCATGATTAAGGGGTGAAGAAATATTGAATAAATATCCAAAAGCAAAAATTACATCTGCATGAATTGTTGTCCATGTGAACTTGGACTTGAGCTGTTAGGAACCTATCAAATAATGCTGAAAAATTGTATGTCATCATTTGTCAAGTTTATTAACATCACATAGCTTAATGTATGGATAACTATGAAAAGACAAAAAACTCTATGGGTAATATATGACCCATTCAGTCAAAGGGGTTAAGCATGCTAGGACATTGATTGTTTGTTGTACAATGCTACTATTATGATATACTGATCTTTACAGCACTTTATTTAACTACAACTTTTTGAACACAAACTGCTGTACTTGTGTAACCAAATGATAACTGAACTAATCTAAATAAATATTAATCACAAAGGCAAGTAGAACAACAAAGTAGCTCAAATAAATTCAAACATTTTAAGTAACTGAATTAGAGTTAATTTTTTACAATGGGAAAAATACCAATGTTCAGAAACCACCTGAAGCAAGTACTGTGTCTGCTCCTCAATATGTGCAAGAATGCATTTGTACTCTTTAATGAGTGCCACTCCTCTGTAACAGTGAATGAATTGATTGTTTGTAATCATCACAAAGTGGCTAAACATCTGGGTCTTCATCCAAAAACTCAGATGAAATATATAGCTTTTGCAACAGAGCAATTTATCCTTTGCTGACAAGATTAAGCAAATTCAATGGCTTTCTTGTGAAGTTGATGGTTCTTTGTTTTGGAGCATCTTCTATCTCATTTAGATGGATATATGATCTTGGATACATGCAAACAATTGTTCTGACCAGCAGAAATTTGGAGTCCATAGCAATCTTTAATTAGCATAATAATTATAGGGGTGTTTGTAGATACCCCATATTTATAATAATTCTTATTCCCTACAAATGTGGATATACAACAAAGAAGAGTTAGACTAATGGTAACTATTTAGCTGTTTAAATGCATTACATATAACTTCTGAATAAACAATAAGTAAGCCATAACAACAAAACCCCTATTCCTTCACATAACTTTTAAGCAAATTTTTGTAAACAGAATAACAGCTTTTAAAAAAGATGTTAGTAAGCAACCTACAGAAATTTATAGCTTTCCAGTAATATATTATTTATCAAACCTAATTGAAACAAAATAACTCTAAAATAATTTAGTTCATCAACTACTATTAAATCTTGCATAATATTTATAATAAAAATATGCAAACAAAGTTAACATTTACCTGTTTTTTTGTCAGATCTTGTTCACATTGATTTCTGCTTAACTACCACCATGTGATACTTACTTAGATCAAGAATTTTGCACTTTGCAATTTGACAAAAAGTCCTCTGACCACAGATACAATCATATGCAAATTAATTACACTTCTTACAAATTGTTTAATTCATCAAATACAGGTATCATTTAGGAAATACATTACTAAAGTTTTTGTCTTCATTTTCTTATTTATATTTCTTTTCCACACTTCTTCTCTAGCTTTACAAGTTAGACATGTCTACTCTTTATGCATGTATTACCTCATCTTCTTTCCCAACTAAGTTCTTAGCTTCCAGCATTTCCCAGTCCACTTTCTCATACTCCTCTTTCTTTGTAAATTTTATCACCATTTTGTTTTCTATTGCCACTATCTTTTTATGAAATAAGAGTTGAGGGTCCTCTAGTTTCTTATAGTGTGATGTCATAAACACATAACTTTCACTAAGGTTGTTTAAGATATCATATAAAATTTTTTTTAGTTAACAGTAATTATCCTAAAGTCTAACAAAAAGGTTTTGAAAACTAAATAAAGCATTACTATAATTAAGTATAAAATATATTTAATTCCATGTTCCTGTTAAGGCACAATGAAACTAATTGAGCACTACAAACTAGTCACTAATCTTAAGTTGTTGTGTAGAGCAAAACTAATAAGTTCCTCATATGGTTCTTCCAGTGCTTTCACCTCTCTCACAGCAGTTACCTTCCTGAATCAACTGATGCTAGAGAAGTTAGGGACAGAACAAATAAGTTGAACTAGTTTTGAGAAGGAACAGTGTGCATATCCAGAACTGTGCAGAATGCCTTCATTTATACCTTCATGTCACTCAATTCAGTAAGTGAATGGTGCATTATAACATTGATGATGACACACCTTCTACAACATGATGATTTGTTATTTAACTATACAATTATTATTTGAACAATTAATTTATCAGCAATCAGTTATTTTGATAATTCTTTAAAGGGCTGGTTTTCAATTGACTAGATGGACTTACTTTAAATTCTGTTCTGGATATTAGTCTAGTTAAAATATTTATCAATCCATTACAGTCTGAATTAAAGATGCTTGTATCACCAATGACAAGAGGAGAAAGAGTGGTTAATTTAAATTTGATTAATTAACTATAGTTTGTTTAATATTATTAAGGTGGTTTACTTGTAATGTTGAAAGCTTTCATTCACACAGTGGTTAATAAAGCAATGATTTATTTTCCTGTGTAATAATTGAACTGAGAAGACAAGTCATGTATAGTATAGCATTGATATGAAATCAGTGAGCATTCCTAATTCCCTATCATTTGAGGGTTTCAAGTTGAAGCATAGATTAACTGGTGCTATAAACTAACTAAATTCTTCTGCTATAGTACCCTCTCCTTATATAAGTCAAAGGAAAACAGGAGATTGTATTAGGTAAGAGTGGCCATACTCAGCTTACCCAATCCAGATAACTTTTAAGAAAATATTGTATAAGACTAGAGCCCTAATTAAGTAACTAATAAAGAAGCCTTAAATCTTAGGCACTGTGAGTGAAATCTATGTGCTGAGTTAGGAACCTAAACTCAGTGCAATTCTGATCTTGTGCCATTTCAGTGATAGTAATAAAAGCTAATTTTAGTTACAAATGAAATGCAGTACAACAAAATTCCTAGCTGTTTATCCAACCTAAGTTAAAGGGAGAATGCCCATCAAGTTGTATCATGTCTGAGTGCCCTTCAACTAAACAAACAAATTTAGAAACACATACTGTAGTATCATCCAAAATAATCAGAAAAAAGCTGCAAACATCACAGAAGAGACTAAGATTGAAAAGGAGTTNAGATTACATAATGTAATAGAAGAAACTAGTCAAGCAGTAACAACAAGTAAATCCTTACCTGCAATAACACAGCTAATGTTACAAGGTAACAGTAGACAAACAGTGATAAAGCCTGGTAGAGGATATTACAATACAGTATTGGCCAAAAAGATCCACCCGCCTTATAAAATACTAAGAAAAAATGCATTATATGAATTTGTTGTTGGCATTATTCAGCCAGAATAAAAAAACTAATATGACTTACTGTGTAATTGTTGTCACTAACCACCCACGTGTGAATACATGACAAGCAGGTGAATGAATTTAATTGGTTGTTTGTTATTCATGCACATATGTGTGGTTGGTGATGACAATCACAGCAAGACTGTGCAGATGTATAAAGTAAAGATTACTATTCAATTGAAGCCATTCTCTTTTTATCTCATACATTGTTCTATTGAATATTGACCAGTATTTTTTTGTGCACTGGAAGACCACTTACCTAAACAAAAAATATCTTACTAACTCATGTTTGTAATAAAAGTATAACAATTCCTGTTTTTGAATTTTACTCACTAATTTGAGAGGTAGGTGGATCTTTTTGACCAATACTCTATGTTTTAATAAAATATAAATTCAAGATGAAAAGTAAAAAACAAATTTACTGATAATAATTGAATATCCAAATTGACTGAAACAAAATGAATAAATCACACTAATATATATGAGCAAAAACTGGTAAAGAAATTAAACATGAGTAAATTAGACAGGTTCTGTACAATAACCTTTTAAACTATAACAAAAATACTGTGTAATAATTAACAGAAATAATTAAGCTAAAATCACACAGTTTACAAAGAACTAAATTCATCTAATTATAAATTGATCATTGTAATTCACAGAGTTCATATTACCAATGTTGAAATTAAAATTGATGAATGATGCAGTTATGCCACATGCCCCACCCCCTAAACTGGGCTATTTTAGTCTGCAATNATGCCCATCAAGTTGTATCATGTCTGAGTGCCCTTCAACTAAACAAACAAATTTAGAAACACATACTGTAGTATCATCCAAAATAATCAGAAAAATCTGCAAACATCACAGAAGAGACTAAGATTGAAAAGGAGTTGATTAAAAAATATTACAATCAATTACTTGCTATGATTTCAGATTAATTTGTAAAATGCAACCAAGAATAAAATATGTGTCAATAAAAAGATAATTGTATCTGTCGATAAAAATACTTTTGACAAAACAACGCTTACATTATTTTGAAATTTAAATCAACAGGTACTTCTTTTGAAATACTATAAATACATTGAAACTTACTGTAAGCATTTGATAAAGAATTTTATTCAGAATTCTTATTTTTCATCTTATTAACGGTTTGATTATTTAATACAATGTCAAGCTAATCAAGCAGTGTTTAGTAGTGGTCTGGATACATCACAGGGAACGATTCTAGGGTCCCTGTGCCAGACCATGAAAGTGCACTTAAGTTAGGTGTAGGGGTTTTCTCTCGATTAGCCGACTAGCATTTCTCTTCTACATGTATCAGATAACTAACTGTCAACAAATGGTTGGATAACCAAACCTTAGGAATTATCTTAATATTGTTTTAGATCTAAATTGATGACCTATAATCGACCAATATAATGACCATACATGTAGTAATTATAAATGTAGGTTAGGAAGTTGTTCAAATAGAATTTATTTAACTAAGCCAATATATTTCAGTAATGGCTACATGTAATATTGAATGAACAACTAGTAACAGTTTCAGGTTGCAAATAGATATAACACTTTTACACAATAGAGATTAAGTCAAGTTGTGCCATGGCTTGAGTAAGGCATGAAAGTGCACTTAAGTTAGGTGTAGGGGTTTTCTCTTGATTAGCCAACTAGCATTTCTCTTTTACATGTATCAGATAACTAACTGTCAACAAATGGTTGGATAACCAAACCTTAGGAATTATCTTAATATTGGAAAACAGGAGATCATTTTAGGGAAGAGTGGCTACATTTGGCTGACCTGATACAGATAACCTTTAAGAAAGAGTTGTATAAGACTAGAGCCCTAATTAAGATAAAGAATATAAAAGATCTAACTCTTGGGGGTCAGTGAGTGAAACCTATGAGTAGTGATACTCCAAGCATACAGCCTGGTACATTTGACCTTTTGACATTGGCAGGGATGTCTGTCATGTAATTGTGTACTTTGGTCATCTGTATAACTCTGATGTCATTGGAACATATTCTCTTTTGTTATAATATTTGTTGGCACACACATTTGTTTGCAGTCTTTTGTTTAAAATGTAACAAATTTTTTTATACATATTACACAAATAATTGGCGCTGTATAATATCAGGGGGTGTATCTCTGAGGTCATTGG
>CABFPE010000571.1:418104-475690 GCA_900660155.1 Hofstenia miamia
TGTGTTTTCTAGACTTTGATGGGCCACTCAATATTAAAAAGACTTGACTAGCTCATGAGGGAACAACATTAAATGTTGACAACATATTCTCTTTACAATGAATCTCTTTATGATGTAGAATATATATATATACAAATCTAGGTGCAGTATTGAAGAGAAAAACTAAATATACCAAGGACAGAAACTAAAACACAAGGGAAAAACTAAATATACCAAGGACAGAAACTAAACACACAAAGGAAAAACTAAATATACTAAGGACAGAAACTAAACACACGGTAGGTGTTTTGAACAGAATTTAATTTTACTTGTATATCTTCATTAATCATAGAGCTTTGTTGTGTAGTGTCGTTTTTTATAGAATTGTTGACTGTCTGATTGTAGTATTCTGTTAAACAATTGTAATTTTCCAAAGAAATAAGCACCATTTCAACTGTCTTCATTATAGAATAATGTGTAAAATATATTTAATCACACATTATATATACTCTTTCATAATGCGTAATAGACAATTGAAAAATTTAAGGCCATTTGGAGTTTTTAATATTGAAATTTTTGAACACTTGATTTAAAAATGTTTTTCATTCATCTCCTAGTGGAATGATTCCATGCTGGATATTGTAGACAATACTGCATATTAAATTTAAAATTTCTTTGTCTTCTAGCAAAACTAACGTAGTTTTTCTGGAGCAGGCTCTTTGATTAAATCCATAGAATTTTTGCACTCCTTCAAGATTTGTAGATAGATGTAATTCGTCTGGCATGTCTTGAGCAAAGTTTATAAACAAATAACTGTATGGCTTACAAACTGCTTTTTTATATGCAGTAACAAATACAGGCATATTATTCATCTTAGTTTTCACCTGTAAATGATCGCATACTGAGTTGAATAGAAACATTCCAGAAGCATTTTTTTGAATTAAAGTTGAATAGCATCCTTTTGAAATATAGAATGTGTAATTAATACAATACCACAATTTAAATGTCTTCTGTCTATAACTAAATTAGCAAAAGTTTGTGAATTCAAACATTCCTCCCCAAAATCATCAAATATAATTAGACTGTTTTTAATGCAGTTTTCAGATATAACATTTTTTTGAGTATTCATTGAAAAATCCAACCTGATTCATTTTTGCATTTAATTTTTATAAACACTACTTTGGAAATGACGATAAAATACTGTGAACTTTGAAAACTTGTTAAAGTAATTACGATCAAACAATTTTCCCAACAAATGTGTTTTCCAGACTTTGATGGGCCACTAAATATTAAAAAGACTTGACTAGCTCATGAGGGAACAACATTAAATGTTGACGACATANAGGGCAGGATAAAAACAAATTCTTGAAACATAAAAAGTTCAAACTTTGTCTTTTCTAAAAAAAAGAAGATATTTTTGTTTGCTTCTGTGTGGCAACAGATGAACAACAAGAGAAACAATCACCTCAGGCCAGAAGAGAAGGAGAGCAATGATTGCTTAACCTCCACAGTGTATTGAATGTAGCAAATTAACAACCAATCAGATTGCAGCAGCAATTGCAACACATTACTTAAACGAAAAAACACGTCACATACATCATTTTACAAGGCAGTGAGTTGCCTTTAACATTATTAATATGTAAAAGCAAAAAGCAAGTTTCACCAGGTCAAATTTTTTGCTGATTTTGGCAGATTTTGTGAATATAAACGTTTTATATTATTCAAACANACTGTGGAGGTTAATGAAATGTATTTTCAAGTCATTTAAAAGTGCATACAAATGCCAGGGATTTCACTCTTTTGCAACTATAAAAAAACTTAAGTTAACAGCCATATGGCTGACAAATTTAGGCGGATAATTGAGGAAGCAGATAATCAAGAAGCAGATAATCAAGGTTCTACTGTATACCAAGGACAAAAACTAAACACACAAGGGAAAAACTAAATATACCAAAGACAGAAACTAATCACACAAAGCATTAACATGCTAAATAATTTAACACAAAATTTTATAAATGAAATTTAAGTACAGCCACAAGTTCCATCATTAATTTATTATCATATATGTACACTGTCAAATGTAAAAAGTAGTCCATCACAAAAACTCTATGTTTATAAATTTTGGGGATATTTTAATACTACTATTTGCAATTTTGGAAATGACAACTAATGTATTTCTCAAATGCAGCATATAAATGTAGATACATCAAACTTCAAGTTGTGTAGAGAGAATATCCCTCATACATTTGCCACAGTGCAATTTTAAAAAATAACATTGATAGACTCTATGCTGAGGGGTTCCCAATAGACATTGCAATCCAAAAAATTTTCATGCTTATTGATGGAGAAATCAACGACAATAGATTGAATATTTTTATTGATAATGGACATTTGTTAGAGTATTGTATATTAACCTGTGAATAAATGTATATAGTTATTTTACCCCTAATTTTATTATTATACATTTGTTTTTTCCATGGCATTATGTATTCATTTGTGATTATCAAAATGTGAATGTTAAAGCTTTGTCAATAATTATAAAGTTTTTATTTTAAATTCATAAACTATTATACAACTAGAAGTACTTTAACAATCATTGATTTGTAGAATGTATTAAAATTTATATTTACATGTGATATTATAATGTGTAAATACACATTGCATTTGTTTCCTACAGATTTCCCTCAACAACAANGGTCAAATTTTTTGCTGATTTTGGCAGATTTTGTGAATATAAACGTTTTATATTATTCAAACACATTTTGTAATCTTTATAAAATGAATTTTAATCACTTTTATGAAATTTTTATTGCTTGATTATAAGGAATTAATCGAAGTTTTATTTGTTTCTAGTTATGTACATGGGTGTGTACAATTGACATCCTAGTCCTATATTCTTATACATTTTAAATTTAACATTTTGCGATGATTTAATATCATTGTAATCCTATATTGTAGTATAAATATGAATAAAAATATTGAAAAAATAGAAATTTACGAAAATAACACTGTGGAGGTTAATGAAATGTATTTTCAAGTCATTTAAAAGTGCATACAAATGTCAGGGATTTCACTCTTTTGCAACTATAAAAAAACTTAAGTTAACAGCCATATGGCTGACAAATTTAGGCGGATAATTGAGGAAGCAGATAATCAAGAAGCAGATAATCAAGGTTCTACTGTATACCANAATGTATTAAAATTTATATTTACATGTGATATTATAATGTGTAAATACACATTGCATTTGTTTCCTACAGATTTCCCTCAACAACAATGATGATAAACTAACACAATAGACAAATTCAATAGTGAGATATATATGGTCATTATAAGCAAAGGGTAGAATAAATTACATTTTTGTCTTGTCTTAAACTCGTATGTGGGTTTTACCATGTATGTTTATTAAATATTAGAAATTGCAAGTTTATGCAAAAACTAGTTCCAAAAAATTATTTTGCTTTATTACCAAAATAAACCATTATGCTTTTAACGAGTATTATTATCTCTCTGATTCAAACATTTGTTATTAAATTTTACTGAATAAAACAAGTATGTAAAATAAACATATAAACTAAATTAATGTGGCATTTCCAATATCATGTATGTTAACAATAAAACAAGTATTTAAAATAAGTATGTAAACTAAATTAATGAAGTATTTTCCAATGTCATGTATTTCAATAAAAAAAACAAGTATGTAAACTAAATTAGCCACATAAATAAGCAAGTCACATACATTAACAAAAAGCAAGTATGTAAAATAAAACAAAACATTTTTGTTTTAAAATACTTATTAATTAAAGAAATTTGAATTTCTTGCATATAGAATTTCAATGATCTTTNATTGATTTGTAGAATGTATTAAAATTTATATTTACATGTGATGTTATAATGTGTAAATACACATTGCATTTGTTTCCTACAGATTTCCCTCAACAACAATGATGATAAACTAACACAATAGACAAATTCAATAGTGAGATATATATGGTCATTATAAGCAAAGTGTAGAATAAATTACATTTTTGTCTTGTCTTAAACTCGTATGTGGGTTTTACCATGTATGTTTATTAAATATTAGAAATTGCAAGTTTTTGCAAAAACTAGTTCCAAAAAATTATTTTGCTTTATTACCAAAATAAACCATTATGCTTTTAACGAGTGTTATTATCTCTCTGATTCAAACATTTGTTATTAAATTTTACTGAATAAAACAAGTATGTAAAATAAACATATAAACTAAATTAATGTGGCATTTCCAATATCATGTATGTTAACAATAAAACAAGTATTTAAAATAAGTATGTAAACTAAATTAATGAAGTATTTTCCAATGCCATGTATTTCAATAAAAAAAACAAGTATGTAAACTAAATTAGCCACATAAATAAGCAAGTCACATACATTAACAAAAAGCAAGTATGTAAAATAAAACAAAACATTTTTGTTTTAAAATACTTATTAATTAAAGAAATTTGAATTTCTTGCATATAGAATTTCAATGATCTTTGACAATTATTTATGTAATATGTATAAAAAAATTGGCTACATTTTAAAAAATAGATTACAAACAAATGTGTTTGCCAACAGTACATATTCCAATGACGTCAGAGATACACCCCCTGCCAATATACATGGCCAATTATTTATGTAATATGTATAAAAAAATTGGTTACATTTAAACAATAAAAACTGTAACACAATACGTTTTGCAATAGCACTGTCCCTAATCCCCATGTCATCTTTGCGGAAAAGTTTTTTATTTATCAAAACCTTGTAATTTTCATCCAATGCACTGATGTAACATTTAGGCATTTAGGAATACGGGTCACTCTGTATGATGGTAGCATTTGCAACCTTCTACCTATTACTTGAGTTACCTAGTACCACTGGAGTAGTCATAGCTCCCACATGATTCTGCAATATAAAATCTAATGGGTATCCTGGAAAACTATTGCAAAAACATCAAAAGAAGCTCTAACATCTTCTTCATTAAAATACAATTCACAAGAACACAAAGATAATATATTTTGGAAACTACCTTATATTAAACCACACAAAGAAATCTATATATAATTTAAAGAGAAAACTAAGGAAATTAAGAATTATACCAATTTTAAATTTGGAAAAAACATCAAATTTAATTTGTAACAAAGATCCAATTCAAAAACCTTTGGTTTCATCAATTGTTTATAAATATAATTGTCAGAAGTGTGACAGTTTCTACATTGGTGAAAATAAAAGACATTTGAAGACACAAATTCAAAAACATCTCTATGTACACTTACAATCTGAAATTTATATGCACTCAAAAATACATAAAGCATCAACATCTGACTTTAATATTTTAATGGAACATAAATGCACCAATATCACAGAATTAATTTATATTAAGGAAGAGAAACCTAATTTAAATACAATGTCATCAAACTCTTCACTTATTTTAGCTTAATTAATGATTTGTAAATTTATAATTTTCCCACCAAATAATTTTTTTTTGACTGATAATGTTGAAGTAAGTACCAAAAGTACTCTCAATTAAAATTTTAATTTTTTTCATTATATATATATATATATATAAATAACATAGATGGAGATTACAGGGCTCTCTCAGTAAGCAAATATTTAGTGATTATTGATGTAAATTTATAAAAATATTTGATAAATGATAGGGTAATAATAACAATTTTTTTCAAATAACTCCTAAAAGAAAGGAATTATTGCCCTACTTAGAAAGATAACATTTTTTTTAAAGTTCCTTTCAACAATTGTTTCCTGCTCATCCCTTATAATAAAATAAACAAAATATTAATGCAACCAATAAGAAAAGAAAATGAAACTTATGCTATTATTTTGCAGAGCTATCATTTTATTGCTCTCAAAGCTAATATATATTGATACTAAATGCAACTGGAGAGGACAAGCCCCAACATATGTAACTATGTTAAGATTATATATAGCTGAGATAAGTAGGTAAACATTATGACAAAAAATAATAATCACATTATAATTTATGAATGAAAAAGACAATAACTATGTTTTCTAAAAGTACATGTGTGCAGGGTTGCACTGTTTTAAAAAAGAGGGAAAAACATGCTTAAAACACCTTGAAAAAAAAATTGTTTTTATGTTTTCTAAAGCAAATTTCTCATTGTAAGTTAGAGCTGAGAGTACAATTTGTGTAAATTAGAGGTATTGTATAATTATATAAGTGCATTTTAATTTTTAATAATTACTAAAAAACATTCTAATTGTTTTATAAAAATCTGAAATATTTGTATTCTAAATATATTTTCAAAGTTTCTCAATCAATTTCTAATTATTTTTTTTGTTCAATTCAAAAAAAATGTTTAAAAAATCAACCCTGTATGTCTATGCATTCTTTTTTTGTGATATGACAAAACACAAATTTGAAAATCTTTAGTTTTTACTTTACAGATCAGTGTTTGTTCTTCATTTACTAAAAAATGCACATTTAGTATTTGAATATATTGTATTATTTAGTTATTATCTTTGTAAGAAATAAAGTTTCTGTTTACTCAAACAATGCTTTTGTATTTTGAGGCCTTTTATGGTAATCAAATTCATTAATTTTTAGGAGATCACATTTTGAAAAAAATCGCAAAAATGGACCTCCCCAATATTTAAAATGGATCTCCAGCCATGATATATATATATATACTTATAAGAGGCACTTTGTGTATGCATTTTTTGAAGGAGCTCAAGAAAATGCCTCTGAGCCAAAAAAATCCCATAGACAGAGCACCTCTCAGCTTTTGGTTACCCTATTCAACTGAGCAGCATAAATTTTTTTCTACACTAAATGGAGCATATAGAATCATATTTTTAAATAATTATATCAATAATTTTTATATGGGACACTACATAGTGCCTTTATATTTTCTCAACAAAGCACTTCATGACCCTGAATTTTAATCATGATGAATGGGATTGGAAAATCATAGAAATCTAGAAACTGTTCACTAGTATCTTACTAGTAACTCACCAGTAACCTACTAGTTACCATGGTATCCTTATAAAATATGCTAATGACCTACATATCCCATTTGTCTTTCAAGGATGTGTCTAGTTAGCTCATTGTTTGTACAAATATGACTGCAGGAGTGAAGACACAATGCACTGATGTTTTGTGGGGTGTTTAATTGGCTGCCACTATATTGTAGCATGCGTATGTGAGCTCAACATTCACTGAAAAGAGGTGTTATTGCTAATCCCCAATAACCTGGCACAGTAACCTTAAGTTAGTTACTAGTAACTTGTTAGTCTGAGGCATATTTTAGGAGATAGTTGTGGCCAAAATTGTGTGTTATAAAATGTAATGGGCAGTTGTAAAGAAAAACTTCCTAGCTCCCCTACCTACCTTTGTGTTTTGGCTATGGCAAAATCAGTAAATATTTTCTAGAATTTGAAAATAATAAAATTTATTTTAATTTTATAAATATGTCACTAATTTTGGTACTTTGCAATAAGTTCTTGAACAAATGGGTGTGAAGTATGGCCCAAGGTCAACATAAAAAAATTCTTAAAAAAATCTCTATAATTATAGCAATTTTTGCTAAGAAATATTTGGTGCATTCTAAAAGAGGCAATGTACTAGAACTTAATGTCTTCAGAATATAGTATTATTAATGCATATAAATGTATGCATTAATATTTTCACATAAACTTAACATAAATAAAAGTTTCATGAAAAATCAGAATTAACTTGACTAAAAATGCAAATTTTAGATTGATGTTAAATGCAATGTGTACAATTGTACACATTGTAACTCAACAGTGTAAATTGAAAGTTATAGTGATGATGATAATATATAAGACAAAAGTGTGAATGGTTCTACTCAACTCCATGACAGAGTTGTGGCTGGCTTATTGGATGTTGAATCAGTATGTTCCAATCATTCTGATGCTTCCAATGAAAGTAAATGTAAGTGAATTTATTTATATGATATTTGAATAAGTGCTAACAAATAAGATTCACAAAAATAATGCAATTCTTTAGATATCAGTGTTAAGTGTTATGAAAATTACCAATGGAGAAAAGCTGCATTTCATTCTGATATGGAATTCTTTTTCATAAAGAGGCATGGTCTTGATCAGGGTTTTTGAGTCAAGTTTGAGTTATTTGGACTGAGTTTGAGTTTTTATGTTTCAAGTTTAAGTTTGAGTATTTTATAAATGAAATTCTGAGTTCAATTGAATTTTTTTCTAATTCCGAGTTTTTTAGGGTAAAAAACATTTATTTTACAAAAATTCTAAGCTAAAAATAGTTTTTTGTGATTTTGTAAGAAAATGGATATTTAAAAAATTTAATTTTTAGGGTATTTTCAAGTGGATTTTTGAATGAGTTAAAGTTCAAGTTTTGATGATTTCTCTTCTGAGTTTTTCTGATCATGTTTTGCACTCTTATTTGNAAAATTTAATTTTTAGGGTATTTTCAAGTGGATTTTTGAATGAGTTAAAGTTCAAGTTTTGATGATTTCTCTTCTGAGTTTTTCTGATCAAGTTTTGCACTCTTATTTGAGTTTGAATTATTTACACTATGAGTACTCAAAAACCCTGGTCTGGATGCATCAAAATATTCAATATCATTCATTATAAAGTATTTTACTGATGACCTTTTGATTGAAATGGCAGATAAAAACCAGTCTGTACCCTGTGCAACCACTGGAAGATCAATGAACACCACATTGATGAAAGTAAAAAAATTTAAAGGAATATTGATTATGATGGGAAACTTAAAGCTTCCTAGATCAAAAAGTTATTAATGTGATGCAGAAGGCACACACATTGCATGACAAGCAATAGGTTTTTTAAGCTGAGGAACATATTACATGTTGTGGATGTTTCTGAAGATACAAATGCAGGAAAGCTTTGGAAAGTTGCTCCTGCATTGAGGGCAGTCTGAAAGCACTGTTTAGAACTTGTACCAGAAGAGTATAATGCACTTGAATAACAAATGATACCATTTACAGGCCATGCCCCAGCCAACCAGTTTGTTCAAACCAAACTATACCCAGAAGACCTCAAAAACTTTGTTTGATGTGGGAAGTCTCTGACTGCTTTTATTTTCTACTTTATGAAGGACCAGGTATGTACGATTACTCAAATGCTTGAATTGTATTAAATGTGTAATTAAGATTGCATTTCTTAAATGTGAATGTTTGCTTACATTTATCTATCTTAGATACAGGCTTTGATAGTCAAGGATTCAGACTTGGTGGTTCCATAGTTCTCAAATTGATTGAAAATCTACCCACCCATTAGAACTTTGCCATTTCCATGCCATGGGCAACTATTTTACAAGTTTCAATCATGTGGATGAGATGTCCAATTTGTGGTTTCTGAGTTGTTGGTGCCAATCATGGCAATCAACTTGCAGGTAACAAAAATGTGAAGGAAACAAAGAATCTAAAGAAAATGGGTAGAGGCTCACTAGACTACAATATTACCACATCATTTTCTGGAAATAATAGAATGATGGTTCACTGGTTTGACAATAATAGTGATTATGGTATAAAACTTTGCAGGAATAGAGTTGATCTAAAATTTTACAAGATGGAGTGCTAGTCAAAAAAATTTTGATGTGCACTGGCCTGATCTTATTTGTAGGTATAATGATTTTATGGGAAGTGTAGATCTAGTGGACTTTTTGATATGTTGTACTATCTTCAAATGAACAATCTAAAAAATTTACTTTAAAGGTCATTATTTTCTTTGTTGACTTTACTTTAGTAAATAGCTCTTTGGAATATCATGTTGATAAACACTCAATGAGTAAACCTCATTCAAAAATATTAGATTTGCTTAGTTTTCTTTTCTTTGTGTTAAAGTAAAAAGGAGTTCAGGAAGACCATACTCAAGAGCAAAGCATTTGTTCTAACAATAAATCCAAAAAGGATAACCCCCAATATCATCAGTTTGCTATGAAGGACTAGATCATTGATGGAGCTGGATCTCATTGTAAATTTGAGGTTTGCAAAAGTCGGACAAGATTTTGTTGTGTTAAATGCAATGTGTCACTTTGCATTGAATCAAAGAACTGCTTTGTTTATGTTCATACAAAATTATTAACTGCATTTTGCTTGTGTAAATAAAACAATTTGTTTAAGTGTTCTTTTTAATTGAAATTACTTTGTCTAAGTTCATACTCAATTCAATGTTTACACATAAACTTATTGTTTGGCAAAGTTGAAAATGTAATTATTTTAGCAGAATTAAATTTGTCAGCCTTGAGTCACAATGTGTACAAATGCACACATTAAATATTTTATTATGTAACTATAATTTTTGTTTTTTTCTTAATGCTACAAACAACAGTGAATATGGCAAGCTAACATATTATAAAAAATAATTTTTTCAACAATAATCGCATCTTCAATGACTGAAGGATATATATATATATATATATATATATATATATATTTAGAAGTAATTGTACTGAGCTTTGCAATATTCATTTTTAAATGCTATGAAAAATATAGACTGCTTTCTATTCTGAGGATCATCATCAGTAACAAATATGCAGAGAAATAAATATTTACAATTGACCTCACTATAATAATACAAAATTACTGCATGCACACTAGAATAAATTTAATGTTATCATGCTTTGTTGCTTATTTAGTAATTGATGTTTTTTGTTTGCTTGATGATTACAGCTTCACGTATTTTAGGATGTTGTGTCGTTAGTTGTATGTAAACATTTTTTCTTTAGCTTGGTGTTCATGCCTAAATATTTCTGATCTTAGGTGTCCGTTAATATACTCCTTCATTCTTGATACCAAATGAATATTTGAAAAATATACCAACCAAATACTTCCTTTGGAATTTACCAACTTACGTTTGACAAAATTCTCATGAGCATATTTAGTCATGCCTTTTTAAATTTTAATTTTGTAATGGATTAGTTAGTGTTTATAATGTTGGTGAAAATCCCTCCAATATCTAAAGATTTCCAAATTAATTTGGCTGAGGCTGCTCACATTTACTTGGATTTAATGCGTTATTTTCACTATAACCCTGTTGTATCACCGAAGAGGACCTTATATCGGTATGAATATTGTTGGCTGCCTATTTGCACCCTACAGGTAATATATCTTATGATGGTGAAGATATATTTTGATTTAGCCTGGAATTTTTCCTCCTCCAGATGTGTATGCAGTGTGGGTTGCCCATATGTTATCACCTTGTAATTATGAAGAGGATTGCAAACGTGCTTTTAATGGGTTTATAATTTCTCATAGCTTAAAATCTGAATTCATGGACACAGACTATTCTAGCAAGTTGTGGTCTAAGCATTATCCGGATGAACCATTTTCGTCACCTACAGTAGTTTCTCCATCAGATGAATATTTGCCACCTTCTAAATTCGAATATAACATTTTAGGATCATATGAACGTCAAAAAAATTTTTACTATCAGGTAATTACTATACAATTCTCAGATAGTATATTTTGATCATATATAGGACATAGGATGTTCATTTTTCGGGCTTTTCTTGAACAGTTCATTGATGCTACTTGAAGTAAAATAGTCTTAGAAACTCGTTAAATCACTTTGATAGTATGCAAAGGTTACTATGGATGTAGCTACTCTTTGGAATTGTGTCCGTTGCACAAAAAATAATAGACTTTACTTTATTGGTCCATTTGAATAAAAAAATTATAATTTTATGTATATAGATGACCCTCTGATTCACTTCAAATAATATTGTTGCATGGCTATTGTGTGAAATTTGTAATTGAGTTTAATTTGGAATATTAATAATCGATTTTGGGATTAATTATACCATCCTACCACATTCTGAACTATTCGAATTCTGTTGCCAGAATATGAGTAAAATTTGGGTTTTCAAAATACGTAATCTGTAGCAGGTGGCTGGAGGGACCACTTGAACATCAAACATTGATGTCTTTCAAAAATTCTTATTTTATCTACATTTTAAATTTTATACTAAAAACTAGGGCTGAGTTTGAGACCAATTCTGCCCCGTCCTGATTTTCCGTATTAACTGCCATAATTTTCATAAAAATTTACTTCTGTAGGCAATTCATGTGTAAGGTAAACATCCGTTTTTTAACTACACCCGCACGCAATCTGGAAAGTTTTAATCGACAAGATTTATTTATTAACTACCTTATGAACAGCAATAAGTGGAATAACACAATTAATGGAATCTCGTTACTTTAAAATACTATGATGTACTCAAATGTTTACTAAGCAACGTCTACCTGTAAAAATTTTTGGCGTCAGTGCTTGCTTATCAAGAAAATTTATTGTTTAGTGAAAGTAAACTAAAAAAGTAGAACGAGGGAGAGTGTTTCAAATCATTTCTGCAACATAGACTATTTACATTTCCAACGTTAGACTGCTTATGCATAGCAATTGAAATTTTCAGCATTACATTAAAACATGCTCCCCAATAAATATGTCAATTCTCAAATTTACTAATAGTCTTAAAGAAAATTCTTTGTAAATTTGGAAAACGGTTTTGTATTTTAAAATGGCCGGTACGCAGCCTACAATTATACAAAATCTAAATTTGTTAATGATAAAACCCTTTCAATTGATACACTAGTTGCATGAATAGCAAACACGTTGACATCAAGCTGAGATAGAAAGTTGTCCTTATAAAACACCCAATCGCATTACAATCAACAACTTGTGAAATAATTTGAAAACTCTGTACATCTTTTATTATAAATATTTGCTGGGTGTTTGACGAATCAATTTCAAAATCGACCCCAATACATAAAGATATCGGTACGCTATTATGATACAACATTATTGCTAAAATTGATGAAAAATTTAATGCTGAAATATTTTAATATTGACTTTATAAATAGATTTTATCCGGATTTGGCTCGATCTCAATTTTATCCTGCCCTGCACGGATTTATCATGGCCTGATTATTCTAAAACTAAAAACGCTTTGCAGTTGGACTCCGATTGCGGACACTAATAAATATCCATTTTTAGTTTTATATGACGATTTTTTCAACAGCCTTAAATTTGCACTCGTGCACAATTCCTCATTTTCAATAACTTCTATGATGTCATACAACATGTTGGAGTTTGTTGCTGTACCATGCTTCAATCAAAGTATTCTTTTAGATTTGTTTCTGCATCAACTTTTGCTTGTTTGCACAACGTGTACCAATCCTAACAAGATTGTGTATGCTGCATTGCTTGTAGGATGTCTGCCCAAAGAGAGTATTTTTGCTAAATAGAAGTTTTTCAACAAATGAAATGAACATATTAATTGTCCTCATTGGAGAAAACCAGATTCTGCTTTGAAAGAAATATTGATTTTACCGTTTAAGTTTCGGAACTGTTCTTAGCATAAGTTAGGTTAAAGACCATCTAACTTTAACATCATTTTGAAGCTTTACATACATTAAGACATTAGTATTAATCTGTAGTTCTTTACCAAAAATTTTTATATTTGTTTGGTTTCAATACTTTTTATAGTGCCAGGTGGTTGCTACTATCAAAAACAATGGGGAAAATTGTCCAATCAAATTCATAGTGTAGTGCTTATGAGCCTCTATATGGCAAAAAACACTATCAGTGACGTAAAAAAACAATGGACCGGGCTTGGGCCGAATTATTTGTATTTTGAAATGAGCCGGTTGGATTTGGGCCTAATCTGCATTGGGCCGGGCGAGACTTGTGCCCAAAAAATCGGCCCAATTGAACCTCTGATGTGTATATATATATCTTCTTGGTCCTACATCAGCGTATATGTTGATTCTATACTATATTCTATTTATTAATTATGAAAATTTTTTTGATCAGCTTATGCGTCTTTAGAGCATAAGTGAATGCTGAGGTGAATATTCTTTCTAAGACTTTAATCACATGAAGATTAATTTATTCCGTGAAATGAAGCGAGATGAATTCATTTTGAATATCTAAATTATTGTATATAGTTCTTACAAAACTACTAAAGGGTAACGGTAGAAAACTCATATACCACTTTATTATTTTCAATCATGAGGGTGATTGCTCTATCCGCGCTAAGGCATATCCGTCAATGTATATTTTTTCCCAACAAGCGATACGAA
This sequence comes from Hofstenia miamia, assembly GCA_900660155.1. Classification (NCBI taxonomy): domain Eukaryota; kingdom Metazoa; phylum Xenacoelomorpha; order Acoela; family Hofsteniidae; genus Hofstenia; species Hofstenia miamia. The sequence continues at coordinate 432,174 of CABFPE010000571.1, forward strand.
TTTACTTCAATTTTCAACATTTAAGGCACAGTAGTCTTTTGGTGTGATCCAAAACCATCACACATGAAATCCAGAGCCATCAAAACATTTCACAGTAGTTTTCTTTATACCAATCCAAAAGAAATTTCTTACTGAAAACACTCAGAAAATGAATTTAAATCTTGGATAAAGAATTTTATGTTTAGATGATATTGGTCATGGGAGGTGCTTGCATTTCAAGTATAGCTTTACCTCTAGCAATTGCATGCTTTCCAGAAAAATCCAGAATTTCTTGAAAAGTTTTTGAATTTGTTTTCTTTTAAAACGTGTGAATCCGGTTTTTAAGTTATTTCTCAAGTTTTTTTGAGAGAATTCAAACGTATTTCTTACGTCTTATTTTGATTTCAGTGAGCGATGAGAGGTTCGGAAACGAAGTCTAATTTAGAATGGGAGGCTAAGTTTTTTGGACATCAGTGTTCGTCAAAAGAATGAATTGCCTATTGCAAAATTTGCGGCAAAGATTTCATTTTAGTATATTAGGGCTTCCAAGCTATAACACGACATGCCATCAGAAACGATTGAACACACTAGGTATTATTTTCAATTAGCTTGTATTGGATGTCTCCAAATATTTTTTTCAATTTTGAAGAACTGTTGAACAATTGTTTTAGGAATAGCGCGGCTCAACTTGAGGAATGATAAAAAGACAAACAACATTTGAAGACACAATGATGCTTGCACAAAAGCACAAATTTTATAGACGTTGATGTCAATTGCAGGGAATTTCTGCTTCAATGGCATTGGCCCAAATATACAAACACTCTTCCCTTATTTGGAAATGTCTAAAATATAAAATGCAATATTCAATCAAATTTTGCATCTCACCTTTTCCTTGGAGCCTGCCTGTGAGTTGTTATCAAAAGTCAATTGCTTCGCAATAAAATATGACAAAACAACCGCAGATCAAAGTAAGCCTCAAATAGATATAAATGCAAATTTCTTCTATTGCAGTGACTTCAAGGAAACGCTTTTTTATCTTGGTAGTGTCTCTCTGAAATGAGACTGCTGAAAAAATTCGAAATCGACTTCTTGAGTTCTGTACACAGACGTGAAAATTGATAATTTAAATATATCTTTCATTAGTATTGACGGGCCAAACGTACAGAAAAGGCATTTTAACTACTCAATAAACATTTCCGAAAAGTACACTACAGGGGTTTGGTTGACTTTGGGACATGTAATCGGCATGCAGTTCACGATGACATTGAATTTTCCATAGAAAGTACAAATAGAACAAAGGTGGCTTTTTTGAATGACTTGAACAAAAACAACTAAATTACACCAGAATGTCTTTCTATGTTTGTAAACAATTTTTATTGTTTTTCTTGAGTTTAAGACCTACTATGTTTTTCCGCAATAATTGTGTTGGAGGTCCTATATAACTGTTATTTTCATAAAAAACTGTTGTCAAGTCTGAATTGCACTGTAATCGGCTTATGTTAGGTAGATTAATTTATAGGTGATAAGAATAATTTAATATAGCGGATTATGAAATAAGATTTTAGAATTAACTTATTGTCAAGTAAAAAAAATTATTGTATCAGACTGAAGAATATTTTATATACTGTGACAACGATATTTACAAAAAACCAGTTTAATTTATATTTTATAAATATCTACCGTATGCTATCTCTCTTAAAAGCCATTGTTTGAAATTTCTTTTTGAAATGTCTAGTACATTTTCAAATTTTGCCTGTTTATCTTTTACCTATTATTAATGCTTTTAACTGATCGTTTTTAAGGTTTCTCTTCCACATTTTTATGATTCGACATTCCTTCAGAGAGCCATCAAACGCTATGAATTTATGCTGTACCTGAAACACGAAAATATGAATCAGTTTTTAGTTCCTTGTTATGATATCGATTTAATTTGGCACTCGCACCAACTTCATCCTGTAGAATATTTGTCATATACAAAAGAATATCTCGGCAAGTATTTTTGAAATTCTGCTGATTCTTAGCTCATATTTATCTAAAAAGTCATTCTGTGTTTACGATTTGAGTGTTCTTTCGAACTAATAACTTTTATGTAGTTTTGTGTTTAATGAACATATTTTCATAATAATATATAGAGTGACCCATAATTCCAGTAATCAATTTTTGCATAGTAAACATGTATTCCAAAATCCGGCTAAATCATTCTCCAGAACACACTCCAATCTTGTTCGATGCAGCATAGCTCGTCCTAATTGAGCTTGATCTAGTTGTTCTAAAACAAATGATATGTGATTAATTTCGTGGAATAGATTTGTGATGTTTGGAAAATGGGCAGGCCAATTCTGATGGTATCGCCTTGAGATAATGCGATTATTCGTGAATGCAGATAAAGGGCACTATCTTGTCTTAATTGCTTGAAGGAGTTTTATACTGACGGAAAATTGAAATTAACACTTGCTTCTGTCTTAACTGTGAGAACGAATGATATTTTAACATATCCGTGTAATTGCTGTCAGCTTATAGCTAGCAGAAAATCCAACAAATGGGACTTTTGGAGTATGCATATGTGCTTGTTGCGGCTGTTCTGAACTCCAGATATTTGAATTGTGACGGCACAATTTACCAGACTGAAATAGGCCTCATCAGTCTATAATGTCCGTTTCAAGTCAATCGAATTGTTAAGGATGAAATGGCTCATTTTCATGTCAACAGCTGTTAGATTGGGTTTGTCTGTGGCTTTTAGGGATATAACTTTATACAAAGCTTTGAAAAATAGCAGTGGTCTTTCCAATTGGGCTTCTATCACATCTTTGCTTGTCATATACTAAGTCTGTAATTTCGAAACGATCCATTAGTCGAAATATACTGCTAATGCTTACTGGATCTTTGTTTGTTTGCGGCTTTGTAAGCGCAGAGTGAACAAAATATCTGAGAATTATTGTAGAAATCAAAATAACATTGTGAAGCGTCAAAATGAAAGTGTATAATAGTCTTAACAAATAATTACTTTTATCCCTAATATTTGTGCTGAAATGAACACAGAATAGAAAGTTCTTCATTTTTCCAATTGTCCTAGGCTTCTAATATTTAATTGTGTACGGGTTTGCTGAACGTCTTCACATTCCAAGCGCTTGTTCACACAAACCCACTGAATCCAATCACTGCTCTATCTGTAATAAGAATTAATAGAACTGCTGCACAATTAATAATTTCATTATTTACCTTATTTCAAAGCATCATGCGAATCATCTACATAAACCATGATTATATTTTCTTGCTGCTCTTTATTGCTTTTTTATTGTAATTTTATCTATTTTTGAGTATTTTAATGCCAAAAGTTTGATTAATTAGGTAATTTAGGGAAAGCTCTAAACCACGATGATTCCGTCAATGACAGAAATAGTGGTTCAAGGCTGCTGAAGGCAGAATCTCAAACGAAGGCTCTTTGGGAAAAAACCATCGATGAGTCTGAACCGTTTTTTGTTTCAGGGACCATGTTTCGTGGTGATGACATTTCAGCTAACATTCATTATCCAGACAAAGATAAACTTATGCAATCCAGTGAAAAGCGCTTTCGTATTCTCATTACGCGTGTAAGGCTCTTTCATTCTTTCTGAAGCCACCAGTACTCGGCGGTTTCGGTTTTTACACCCTAAATTCGCGGTTTTGGCTACGGTTTTTTAATCTAGCCACTATTTGTATTAGAAAACGTTATACAAGAGAAACATTACGTTCTAAAGTATATTTTCATAACACTAAATTAAGTGTTGATCAAATAAAACACAATTACACTTCATTTTGATAAGCCTTTTGGCGTTTCCTCCAAGAATGCTGCGTCGTTTCTTGGAAATAACATTCTAGGCGACTGTCTCTGTTAAAAACCCAAAACTCGGTTTCCATATTTTTCTGGTTTTTCTGGTATGCTGCTGAGCCTTAAACAGCAGATATTATTCACAGCAAAGACTTTTAAACCTACTTCTCTTTGTCTTTATTTATGTTTGCCCTTAAACTGCATCTGATGTTTTAGGTAACATTCGAAGCAACTGATAAAGAGCAGTTCAAATTCAAGCTATCGTTCAAATATTCTAAATCCAAATCTTCCCATGTTTTCAAATCAGATGACAACCGTGTGTGGGACAGTTGTTTACCACAGCCTGTAGTAATTGATACAGGTACTTTCTAGTTATTGATAGTCGTGTAAAACGTTGTCTATATAAACATTTTTATAATACTGGTAGTTTTTTCTAGATATTTTCACGCAAATTTGTCAATATTTGACGCATTTTTCCAAGCGCTAATGCTTTCATTCCGGCTTGTCAACGAGCCGAGCTTCTAACGAGCCGAGCAGATAATTTGATATACAACGAGTCCAAAACCAGCCTTTATTAAGCCGAGCCAATTTATAATTCTGCTTTTTAATTGGCTTATGCAGATTTTTCTTTTTTTATTCAATATACCTTTTTTATAATCATATTTTAAAATGTTTATTAAATAATTAGGAAGAGCTATTTAAAAATTTCTGAAAATATCGAGCTAAAACGAGCCTCATTGAACGGTTCTATGTGGCAAGCCGAGCCGAAAATACTCAAAAGTAAAACGAGCCGAGCTTAAAAATTTTGACAGGTCTGTTTTCATTATTGTAATTTTTCAATTGTGCACAAATCCTTAAAATGATTTTTAGCAAATTTGGGTAATTATTATAGATATATTTTAGATCCTTCTAAAGCAGTTGTCGTTTACGAGATACATTTGAAGTCCCCGGGATTACTTGGATGCACCCTTGCCAAGGCAATCCTGCAGATTGAAGATTTGAATCACCGTGAGATTACTGACAGTGCATTTCGCAGTGTACGTCTAAAGTTTATTCGCAAAAATGGTAATTGTTTATTTGAATTGAGTAAAGCCGTATAGTAATTTATATCAGATTTCTTTTAAATGCAGTGTTTTAAAGTTAGACAAATCTTAATAAGTAAATATATTGTGTTGACATAGGTACCTCACATAAGTATATAACGTTGTCAATAGATTATACATGTATATAAGTAATCGATTTCTTTAGTCAATTTGCTTTAAAATATTTTATTGTCGAGAAATTGTCGTTTATTTTTGGTAGTTTCTGTCCGCGTAGTTGAAACAATGACGTTTGCTTCCTTTTACATATCCAATGATATCACTAAATTTGTAGTTTCAAATATTCATTTTCGGTGACTTCCCCTCTTTTGGTTAATAAAGATGTTTATTTTAAAACGCTTCTTGTTTTATGTACTTATATATTTCAGATGTATTCCGTTTTCGATTGGAAAATCTCTTATTTCGACCTAAGTATAGTCTCATCAACTCAACATATTATCTCACAACCTCTTTTATTCTCTACTTTGCATGCTTGAATTTCTTTGCTATCATTCTTTTCGTTCATGATTTTCACTTTTTCATTAACTCAGACATCTATTAACCGATCACTTTTGTTTCTTTTTAACAGCAAATGTTTTATCTCCTTAAATTGAATCTCTGTTAGTCTTGGACCGCGAACTGTACTACACCAAACCCCAGACAATCATTTCAGGTACTCTCTCAGGGCTGACTTGAGCGTTTCTTTTATTTACAGAACATCCCAATAATATAGAGGCAATTTGCAACAATAAAGAGTCCATTTTTAACAATACATAAAACCCACTTTAAATGGTTGATGAAAGCACGTACATAAGAAGCATTTAACAAGAGGGTTTTTATTGATAATTCTTTTTTCGTTTTGGGTAATGTAGGATTCCATGACGCATGAGATGCTAGAATATCTTACTGAAAACAATTTTACCGTAAAGTTACTAGGCCAACAACAGCAATCAGATCTCTGCTCATTGTATACGTTGAAGAAATTATCAATCATTTGAAGTGAAAGATTTAAGTCATTATTGTTCATCTACTAGAAATGGATTAATAGTGCGAGTAATAATAAAATATATAATGTGTATTTCTTTAATAGCTTTTTAGTTTATTTTTTGAAGTGACTTTTCATGTTCTTTATTTTTGCAATTATATAATTATATATATATATATATATATATATATATATATATACATAAAATCAGTTCACTTAAAATCTGAAATATATACTCATGCACATCGAGCAAACACTAATAATTTTAAGATAATCATGAAAACACTCATACTAAACATCTGTTAAAAACTCGAATAAACAACGATTAATGAATAAACAAATTACCACCAACATATTTTTAGTGCAACCATATTTGAACAACATGAAATGTCGTACAGTTGCGCCTCGGTTTAACGTACTCTCACTTCACAATGACGTAGTTTACTGCCCAGTCCCTTGCCCATTTAGTACATACGAAGCTTTCACTTTAACGTAGCCTCGCCTTAACGTAAACTTCACAACAACGTTGTTCAAAATAATTCCCAAAGTGGCACATGCCATGTAAATTAGCCTCAATTTAACGTAGCGGAAAATAATGTTCTTTCTGCATGTGTTCAAGCTGAAGAGATTGGTGAGGAACATCGCGATTTTGAGAATCTCGTGATTTAAATACCTTAAAAATTTGTTGAGAGACAACGATAATTCGTTATGAGTGATTACTTTGTAAATGTTTGTTTTTGATGTTTTGATTTTTGAAATTTTTTTAAGGTCAGTTTTTCAGTTTAACGTACGTTAAACCGAGGCGCGACTGTATTACCACACAATTTGTATTAACAATGATTCAAAATCAAAGCATATATATATATATATAATTTGTTAATTACATTAACAGGATAAAAATGAAAATTACCATACAACAACTAGAATATGAAATTGTAGCGAAATGCATTTATTTGTAAATTGACCATTAAAATTCATAAATTTAAATTAATTTTTTTAAATAATTCCAATATTACAGAACCTTATGTCTCAAAAATATGTAATTTATACTAAAGGACCAAAATTGTCCTTAGTATTGTCAATTTTTTTAAAAATGGAAACTTAATTTTACCAGCTGCTGAATGCGTTGAAATACTTTCGCAGTGTATGAAATCTAAGATATTGATTGCCGTAATCAATACTTGCAGCGAATTTTTAATATAGTTTTCTTGTCTAAAATTTTAAACTTTTTTAGTTTATTGGAAATTTACGCTTACAGGTTTAATTTTTAAAGTGATGCATGAATTTTTCTTCTACTCCTTGTTGTGTTATATTTATAGAGATTTAGTTAATGAATTTAGGCATTGCAATTGAAAAGTATTCCATTCTCCTTGAACTTAAGGTGCTCCTTCTGCAGAACTGTGGATGGTATTTTAACCTTGTGCGGGGTAATTATTCCAAACCCAAACCCGTGACTGCAATGGATTTTTCATTGCTCCATTTGGTGAAAAACAAAGACGATGCTAATAGCGATTTTGATTCAGCTGTTCACAGGTAACTTTTTCAACTTAAAACCCAACTGCATTTGCTAGCGAGAATTTTATTTTAAATTGGACGAGTTAGAATTTGTGTACCACACACTGTATTTTTGTTGTTATAAAGTGACAAGTTCCACTATTCCCGCAATTTAAGATTTTTCCTATTCTATTTTCATTTAAAGACGTTTAATGCGTTTCTACCCTCCCGTGAATTCCCAAATCACGCATTTTATTTTTCACCACATAAAATTATTGGAAAACATGTTTCTTTTCCAATACCAACTTAACACGTTTAGGTTACAAAAGTGTTTAAACCAAACGTTGCCAACCCATTTTAATCCATTTGATTGTATTTTTTATCACCTCTCTTCCCAATGAAATTTAATTGTGAACATATGTTAGCAGTTAAACTATGTTTAATTAAGTTAAACATAGATTTCTCTTGAATTAAAAAAATCACATGCTTCGTTAGTTGCTTAGTTCTTTTTATTTTATCATCGAAACACTCCGTGTATTTTCTCAAGGGCCCTGCTGTGATAAACCTGTCTTTCATGTTAACACAGCAAAGTCGATAAGTGTGATTGGTAGCAGAACTCATTTAGTTTGAATTCTCTTTGTTGTGTTGTTTTATTTTTTATGTCCAAAACAATTAAAATGAAATCTGTCTTATTAACTAAAGAACAAGTCAGACGGAGAAAATGGTAAAAAGCGAAAAATAATTTTGTTTAAAATAATGAAGCATTGGACGTCATCCGAACAGCAACAAAGGAATTTTTAATGGTATAGTTTAGGTGATCATTAGGCAAAACGCAGGAGAGAAAGTGCGTGCGGGAGAGATCGATAAAGAAGCGGTCTTTATAAAACAGTCGCTCCATATATTAATTCCCAATTTTAAATCTTCTACTATACATTCGCCGACAACTGTAACTAAAGTGCAATGTGACCGCGGAAGTCTTTTACAATATGTCAAATTTATATGACATTTACACTGGTGAATAAACTGCAAGCAAAGTGCAAATTAAGAGACCACTCTACTCAAATAATATTTTAATCGTTTAATTCCTCTTTCCCATTTCTCTCTGACTCGTGTATTACGAAAATTAATTTCTCTTTAACTATATATATATATATATATATATATATATATATATATATATATATATATATATATATATTAGAGAAGCATGTACATAGCAAATTTTCTTCGCCCCAAATACTTCCTCCGATTCCTAAAAGAACTGATATTTTTAGGTTTCTGTTTTGTCTTCAACAATTCTACAAAGGGAAATGAGCTTTAAATTGAAACTTAGTGAAATTCCATTTTAAACTTTATAGTTATTGAAAATTTTCATTTGAATGTGAAATTCAATTTTTTCAATGTAAGACTGCAATATATTGTGATTCTCAGTGTAAAACATAACGTATATATGTTAAGGATAGATGAGACGCTTAAGAATTCTTGCTGACAGAATTGATGTATTTTACTTGGTTATTTGTGATCATCGAAATTACAAAAATACGGCGAGATTAGCCTATTTGATTTTCGTAATCAAGTAGTTGTGAAAAGTTCATCGATGTTTTGTTATCATTGTGCATGTTTCGTTTAAATAATACATTTGTAAAAATATAAATTTAAATCAAATTCAGAAAATCTCCTTATTTTTTCCACCTGTATTTTCGTCTAGTACTTCTTAAATTTTTCATTTCGGTTGTTTGACTGTTTATTAAATCGTATGTTTCAAAATTTTTTAAAACGTGCAATTATCAGGATTGTAGTCATTTGTAAATGTATCGAATCTTTAATAGCTTTGCACTTAATAAGGAACAGCAATTCATTTTCAATCATTAATTGTTGCTTTGAACTCGGCAATTTACCATGTGTAACTAGTTTATTTTATTAATATCATATGATTTGTTTCCACATATTTCAAACAGTTTTATGGTACACTTTCTCCACCGAAATTTAGGAGCAAGCGGCCGTATAATTCCCGCTAAATCATTTAATCTACGAATCGATTTTTGCGCCTATTTGTTTATATCTTTACAATATTTCGGTCCTAACGTTTACTACAATCAAAGTTTATTGGTTTTTATAAAATAGTATGTTCCTTTAGGTTTTTTATTGCCATCATTATCACGTTTTTTAAATTATGCTCTCCACTGAAGCAAAATTTCCTACAGTAAATTCTCCCGCGCATGTGAACCTACAATTCGCTTAAAAGTTTGGGAAGTGGCTTTTCACGCAGTCTGTAGACTTCTCATTGTGTGCGAGGTTAAGGTGCCTTTTAGAATGTGCCAATGCTGAACATGATATATTTAACATAGGATATTAAGAAATATCCAACACTTGATTCCATTCGTCGGATAGAATTGTGTCATAGTATGGATCGAAGTCATTGTGACCGGAAGGAGGACTTTCTTTTTCATGCTCCCTTAAGACATTGTCCTCTCTTGAAGGATATTTGTGGAATGACTGAAAAAATGTGTGTGGGAGAATAATATTAGTGGCATGGCGGATGCAGCTTATACATATATATATATATATTAGAGAAGCATGTACATAGCAAATTTTCTTCGCCCCAAATACTTCCTCCGATTCCTAAAAGAACTGATATTTTTAGGTTTCTGTTTTGTCTTCAACAATTCTACAAAGGGAAATGAGCTTTAAATTGAAACTTAGTGAAATTCCATTTTAAACTTTATAGTTATTGAAAATTTTCATTTGAATGTGAAATTCAATTTTTTCAATGTAAGACTGCAATATATTGTGATTCTCAGTGTAAAACATAACGTATATATGTTAAGGATAGATGAGACGCTTAAGAATTCTTGCTGACAGAATTGATGTATTTTACTTGGTTATTTGTGATCATCGAAATTACAAAAATACGGCGAGATTAGCCTATTTGATTTTCGTAATCAAGTAGTTGTGAAAAGTTCATCGATGTTTTGTTATCATTGTGCATGTTTCGTTTAAATAATACATTTGTAAAAATATAAATTTAAATCAAATTCAGAAAATCTCCTTATTTTTTCCACCTGTATTTTCGTCTAGTACTTCTTAAATTTTTCATTTCGGTTGTTTGACTGTTTATTAAATCGTATGTTTCAAAATTTTTTAAAACGTGCAATTATCAGGATTGTAGTCATTTGTAAATGTATCGAATCTTTAATAGCTTTGCACTTAATAAGGAACAGCAATTCATTTTCAATCATTAATTGTTGCTTTGAACTCGGCAATTTACCATGTGTAACTAGTTTATTTTATTAATATCATATGATTTGTTTCCACATATTTCAAACAGTTTTATGGTACACTTTCTCCACCGAAATTTAGGAGCAAGCGGCCGTATAATTCCCGCTAAATCATTTAATCTACGAATCGATTTTTGCGCCTATTTGTTTATATCTTTACAATATTTCGGTCCTAACGTTTACTACAATCAAAGTTTATTGGTTTTTATAAAATAGTATGTTCCTTTAGGTTTTTTATTGCCATCATTATCACGTTTTTTAAATTATGCTCTCCACTGAAGCAAAATTTCCTACAGTAAATTCTCCCGCGCATGTGAACCTACAATTCGCTTAAAAGTTTGGGAAGTGGCTTTTCACGCAGTCTGTAGACTTCTCATTGTGTGCGAGGTTAAGGTGCCTTTTAGAATGTGCCAATGCTGAACATGATATATTTAACATAGGATATTAAGAAATATCCAACACTTGATTCCATTCGTCGGATAGAATTGTGTCATAGTATGGATCGAAGTCATTGTGACCGGAAGGAGGACTTTCTTTTTCATGCTCCCTTAAGACATTGTCCTCTCTTGAAGGATATTTGTGGAATGACTGAAAAAATGTGTGTGGGAGAATAATATTAGTGGCATGGCGGATGCAGCTTATACACGCTGTATGTCTGTAACTCAAAACAATCCTCAAAGTTTGGCGGGCGGTTTATACATGGTTTCGGCTTATACACGAGGATTTACGGAAATAGAAACGTCACAATTAATGTTGGTATGATGATGCATTTAATTTTGATTTTCATATATTTTTATTGGAAAGAAGATATTAATTAAATTTTTTGGTATTTTGGGAAGTCTAAACCGTTTACACATTTAATTCAGAAATTTACATTTGATTTTGACAAATACAGTTTTTATATTCAGAAATTTACAATTCTTATTTGGAATTTAGCATTTGATATTCGGATATATGCGAATTAAGAGTATCGAATGTCAATTTTTGAATTTGAAATATAAATTTCTGAATATGAAATGTAAATTTCTGAGTATGAATTGTAAGTTAAATCATTCCTAAAGCAATGTGGACGAAATACTCTCAGACGATCCGCAGAATACATCTTGCATATGACTCATATCCTTAATAACTTCGGTCCATTAATTGGATTTTGTTGTGTACCTCTATTTTTAAACATTCTTTGCTATTTAAAAATTTATTTTTTTGTTAAAAGGAGTCTGTAAATATTGATTTACCTAGAGAAAACTCATTTGCGATTCGTTTAATGGCTAGTTGGTTGTCTTTTGAAACAGTATTAAATTAGTTGTAAACTAAATTGTCCATTTTGATGTTAAATGAGTTGGTGAAAAATTTGCGAATGCGTTTTTCCTGGTTATTTCAACAGAATTAATTCAATACTGCCTAGCGTGTCTGTTTAGAGGAGACGTCAATTTCTCATTGAACTGACATTAAGAAATATCTCTCTCGTCAATGCGTGTAAGCAATCATTCTCTAAAATAATATTTTAATTAGAGCATTCCTCACTAAACCAATATTATGCTGGACCATCACAAAGCTCTACATTGATTTTTATATCCTTTAAGCAAACGATTCAATAGTAAATTCATTTCATATTTTCAGAGTTTTTCTTGTATAAATTGTATAAAATTACAGAACTGTTCATTAATTATTTGCTAAGTTCTTTGCATTTTTACAATACAACGACAATTGTTATTAAATGATGTTTATTTCTGAAACAACATTTCACATTTTGCTTTAAGTGTTTCTTAATCACCCATTGCGATTATCATCTCTTCTCGGAGTCGGAGGGGGTGCCTTAGAACTCTAGCTGTTCCTGACAATCCTGACTTCTGTACTTTCATGCCTACCTACTTTGGTAATCGAACTTTTCCAAATACCTCTTATGTTCCGTCTTTGTTTTTTGTGCTCCGACGACTACTAGGCTAACTACTAGGTCAATTTTTTTCTATTTGTTCCACTAAATCCCTGTAATTGTCCATATATCTCCGTGTATTCTACATTTCTGTGAAACTAATGCTTACAAGGCGAAATGTTTCACTACTTTTGTTCTGTTAAATTTGTTGGACAAACTTTCTGCTCTTCTTGATTACCACGAATCAATAATGTAGTTTGCAGATAGGCGCTTATAGCAAGGCTTTTGACAACGGCAGCCACCAAGCTTTACTTAAGAAATTCTCGGATATAACAGCTTAGTGGTATAGCTCAAAAATTATTCTGCTCATTGATCTTATATTTTAAACTTGGCAACATCATATTCGTTATTAGCCCGTCAGTGTCTCGGGGATCTGAAAGAAAGAAAGAAAGATTTATTTATTTAGGTACTCGCAACCCGAAGGTTGATTCCATTCTTTTTTTAATGTATTAAGCATTACGCCTGCTCTGAAGAATATTATCAGTGTCATTACTGAATATGAAAATATTAAGGAAGGGCAACTCAAACAAACTCACCTTATCAGCCAAAGAAATACCATCTTTCACTTTCAGGCGACTTGAATGTCATAACAGAGCGAAAATTCCTCGGTATTATCATCTCAAATAACTTAAAGTTGGATGAAGATGTAAAAAATATCGAAAAAACATCACAGCGCTTTTCTATTCTACACTTACTTGGAATATTTACACTACAGACAGCTCTATCTTCGTTATGTTAAATGAGACACAAACAATGGTTCACACCGAGTTTGCAATCGTGCTAAACGCATAATAACAGTGCTGTTAACATACATAAAATCACTTTTGTTCCCTATTTTTTTATAAAAAAATTCAAAAAATGCTTAATTCGACAAAATTCTCCAGAAATACCCCGAGCAATATTCATTAATTTGCAAGTTGTTATTCATTGAAGCTAAACTAGTTTGAATGTAAGAGAATTACTTTAAGCCAAAAATCCTTTATAATATTTATTGAGCATTGTTGAAAGTAATTCAAAGTTAAAATTGTCTTAATACTAAACGTCAGCCTCAACTAGGATTGACAAAAAACTGTATTTTTTACAAAAAAACTTTTTAAACGTTTTAAACAATGTTTTTTGCTCTTAGACAGACCTACCTCAAGTTTCTAAATTTTTTCTGAAAACACATCGAGTAGCAAAAATTGATAAATTTATTCAATATTCATTTTTTCATTTTTTCGTATGATGCATGTAAACAAAGTGCAAGTTTTGCTATTTTTTTAGTGAAAATCAGTTCCAAACTTTCCATAAAATACTGTATGATTTTAAAAAAAACGTTAAACATTGCACAAAACAGTTGCTTTAAACGATGTTTACTCTCAAATATTTATGCGTAATATTGCTAATATGTTTTGCCTGAAAACAAGGAATATCTATTAAAAATGTATGGTATTTGTTCAAAAGTTCAATTATGACATTACATATAATAGCCTCACACAAATAGTCTTAGCTTTAAGCAAGATTTCAGTTAGAGTTGTAGCTACAGTTACAATTGTTAACACTGCTGCGCAAAAAGTTGCATTTATGGAATTAAGAGCTCTTTGCAGGGATAAATATTGCTACAAATTGTTCTTATTTTGCATTTAGTGTTATATACAATTTGCAAACTATCTAGACATGTGAATAACTTCTTGATAAATCGTTATTTTTCGAACTATAATTAGAATATACCAATAGTATCACCATCATTAACAAGGTATTGTGATATTTGGAAATTTAATGGATTAGTTTATAAGNTTTATGGAATTAAGAGCTCTTTGCAGGGATAAATATTGCTACAAATTGTTCTTATTTTGCATTTAGTGTTATATACAATTTACAAACTATCTAGACATGTGAATAACTTCTTGATAAATCGTTATTTTTCGAACTATAATTAGAAATAAATATACCAATAGTATCACCATCATTAACAAGGTATTGTGATATTTGGAAATTTAATGGATTAGTTTATAAGAAAGTGTTAGCCTTCGAGTTTTATCTAAAAGAGACATAAATAGTCGTATGCTATAATGCCTAGATTTCTGAAAATTTTCTCTAGTGATTACTGAAAGAAGAATTATATGTATTAAGTAGATTATTTTCTATTAATTTCATGTTAGATTGCATATTAATGCCCTCTGTGTTAAGCAATCCATCTCAGCTAGACATTGTGCGAGAAAGACCTTGCAAAGCGACAAATTCATATAGATGTTTAGCACAGCGAATCAATTTTGATTTGTAAAAAATGAATGTTTAAGAGTAAATGAAGTTTCAGAATCCTGCCATTATTTTCACTTTCTTCTTGAACCGCGTGATCGTACTCAAGGTACAAAAATATAACGTAGACCAAGTTCGTTGCCGAAGTCCCCATCTTATGATTTCAACCCATCATAGGCTACGCTCTTGCTATTTGATGTATCGTAAATAATAACTGTTATACTAAAACATTGACTTTCATCAATGTGCAGAGTGTGCCAAAAGGCATTGACCAATTTGAAATTTTTATTTTAGAACAGTTACAGTATCATTCATCTCATAAATGTAGTTCGAAATATTGAAATATTTCTAATCCTCATAAATATCAACTCATATTGTAAATATTAGTTGTTCACTGCAAATGTTTGAGGGTTTGGGAAGGAATGAGCCGATGGAAAACATTTCATTAAACGCATAGTGAGATCTGTTGATTCCCATAGACGAAGTACTCCCTAATATCTATGGCAGTAACTTCTTTTTCAATAGCATATGGCGTCATTTCACACTAAGGCACACTGCTAAGATGGCCAGGCCAAAGTATTAATTTATCCCCCTGCCCGCTCCTATGCTCCTATTTAGAATTTATGGAATGCATTCACAGAAAGAATGATAACAAGGAAATGTGAGACAATGTATGATCTGTGTCAGTTTATGGAACAAGAATTTTATGCCATGTTCAATGATAACATAGCCAATCTGTATTCCTCAATGGCTCGTTGAGTGAGTATTATTATTAACGTGAAAGCTGACAATACAAAATATTAGCTAGGTTGTTTGTACTGTATTTCCTTGTTTGAAATTCTGTTATTAATAACATTTCATCATAATGTGATTCTTAGCTTATTTTTTCAGAAGGTTTCTATAAAAAATTTGGCAGCATCGCTCTGGACTTTTCTCATGTGACCACATTTCTATTGAGTTCACTCACTTATATCATCATTTATACATAAATAGTTTTTCATCAATATGAGTGTAAAAAATACATCTTCGATCATCCTTAACCAAATGGATTGAAAACTTCTTGATGCCAAGCTATTCAGATTATCGTTACTGAAGGAGACTTATTGTCTTTGCTTTAAAACGTGTTTCGCTTATGCAGAGTTTTTTAAATAAAAACTTTAAATACATTTGGAATTACTTCACTTGTATGGATTGTTTAATCATATTATCGCGAACTGTGGGCTAACTGTAAGCTAGTGACGCCCGTTGATTGACGTTAACTTAAACAACTTTTAGTTTTGTTATTTGAAGTAAGTTAAAATAGCCTCTAACCTCTCTCCTCTCTTTATTTTTCCTTTTATTTCGCCTCAAGAGCATCATCGTATTATTGACCTTTATTCGTAATTGATTCGGTTTCTCTTTACTTATATGGAATTTATTTTCTTATCATAACATTACATCCCGTGCGTCATATTCTAGTGGTTTGTCAAATAGCGCTGTCTGTTAAGAGTATATTTTCAATTTTGTTAATTGTAATAAAATTATTCTACTGTAACGTCGCTCTAGTGTTTTTATTTAACGTTCTGTATTTCCGTCGTCGCATACAAACTTCGAGTTTCACCAGTTACCAAAATGCGTTCTTTCGGCTTCAATAAATTGATTTCTTACAAAATCTTTTTTTTAGTTTTTCAAAATCTCAGCTCAAATACTATTTTAATCACATTTTTTCATGAAACAAAAGCCAATCTTTTCCAATATCGTTTTTATAGTTATATTCAATGTAAAATGTATTCATTTACACTCAAATAATAAATGTCGTGAGGTTTTTCATATAGTGAGTTACATATATAAATTCAATTTGAATTTTCATATTCGTACTGCTATCATTTGAATCTCTAAGTTAGTATTCAATTTTCACTGTATAATTCCAATTACAATATGGTTTAGGTTCTGGCATTCTTAGCGGCTATTCAAGCGGATTTTACAAACCTATAACCACACCTTGCATTACTTGGGGTGGGTATTATTTCACAATTTAATTGTCTGTCTTAAAAACTTGAATCCACCAGGTGGGCATTCGATCGGCTATAGCAGCAATTACAACGTTGAAATGATACTAAGATTAAAAAGCACATATTTAATGTTTTGGTTATCAAACCCAGCAGTGATTTTCTTATTCTTTTGCTCAGATTCTAAGTCTTCTGCAGAATAAAATAAAAGTACAGTAAAAGTTCCATTATCCAGACAACATAATTTCAAAAAACAACCTAATTACCGGTCATGATTTCCTCTTAAGGGATGATACACTATCAAATTTGTATGACCAATAGTTTTAAGCGAAATGTTTGAGCAATAGTTGGCGGTGTTTATAATAATACGTATGAATTCAAAGAATACAACCTCATTATAAAATTGTTACACTACGTAATATTAAAATGCAATCATATTTACAATGTTGTATTTTAAGTTTTTTCTATTATTTTTTAATTGGAATTATTATTTATTGTGGCAATAATTACTCATGATATGTAGTACTCTCTATTACCGATACATCGAATCACCATTTTTCCGCATGTCCTAATATCCGCACGATGTAGCTGTCCAGAAATAAGGAATTGAACTATGCATACATCTTCACGATATAAATAGTTTCCTTTGGTTTTTTATTTACCCTGTTTTACTAGTACTTCGCAATGAAATCATGAGTAAAACTGTTGTTTATTTCATATACTTTTCCAAGTGGTTTGAAGTTTTGTTGATAGTACTTGTGTTGAATTTATTTTCAAAATGTTTATTATTGCAGGTTCTATGTAGCCTCTTACTAATAAAGAACTTGAATGCACCATGCGCGTTACCATTTATTTCTTTTGTATTAATGATTAATTAGATGCGTCTATTACTAAATTAGCTATTTTGGAAAGCGTGATAAATTCATTACACTGTTATTATTATTTCTCTCCATACTTGACTGAGAATTCATTTATAAACGAAACCGAAATTCTATATTTTCAATTGAAGAAGTAGAGAATAAATTGTTAGCCAGCCCAAAAGTTTGAATTATGATTTGTTTGACTATTACAGAAATGTACAATAACTAGTTTTGGATATCATGGACCATTCGATTCTCTGCCCTCTCATTGGTCTTCCTTGGTTTGTTTCGTTATTGTATGAGATTCAATGTCTAAATCTACATATATCATGGGTGTTCGGAAAGCTACTGTGCCTTGATATTCTCATTTAATTAAATTGCAAAAACGTTGAATGAGCCTCCAACAGCCTTCAATAAAAGTATTAATAAACTAGACATATGCACCTTGCAATTCGTTCAGTCTATGTAGAAAATCGCTGTACCTGCCAATCTTGACGTTCCTGGTAGAAATGCTTTTATTGATTTTGGTAGATGTGTGAAATCTTTAGTCATTTATGTTATCACTTGTCTTCTGATCAGTGAAAGCATGAATTTTTTAACACTAGCGCTCGCATTTTATTTTAAAAGAAAATATTTTGACATTTGAATGACTTACCCCCCACACTATAGTGTGTCATGTAGGTGTCAAATTGTGAAATATAGTAAAATACTGCGTGAACAAAGATATTCCTTACATCCAAGTGAATAGATCTTGGTAGAATGCAACTGAATACAATCCAGATAATTTCGGTTTCAGTTTTAAATTGGAATTTCCAGTTCAGTTTCAGTTTTTCGCTAAATAATTTCTATTCACCACAGGGCGGCGAGAACTGTTTTAGCCATGTATTTGTTTCAGCTGCACTCACAAGTTAGTTTTATTTCATTAATATACATATTTACCAATTCGGTATTGGATAAATTATCCATAAATTTACATAACAAAATTGTTTCAACTTCAATTTTAAGTTAGTTTTATTTTCTTATTGAATTGAGATTCAGTTTTGATTAATTTATTTCGTTTGAATGGAATAGATTTTAGTAATCATTGCTATGAAGAGATTACTAAAAGATTTTCTACTTAGGTTTAACATTAGAATATGAAAATCAGAAGAAAGTATTGTATAGATAAGATGCCTTATGTATTTGCCATCTAAATGTAAATTTTGTTGAAAAAAGTTTCAGGAGGGTTATTTCGATTATTGCTTGAGAAAGTCTGCTTGAAAATTGGCAATTTTAAGCAACATTCAACCATTTAAAGAAATTGACATTTCATCGTTGAACTAAACGTAGAAGAAATCCATGGATTGAGTAAGCGAGTGGGACAAATCCTTTTAAAATTTTTTAAAATAGTGACTTTAAAATATTTTATATGCATAATGATTTTTGTTTGTTTTTTATCATTCGTTTCAATTCTTTAATCTTTGCTTTTTGGTGATAATTTGTAGTGTAACTTGAGTGAACAGTTGGCAGTCTGTGTCATGGGTTGCTTGTTTGTAGGCCGGACCATCTTGTAAACATGACAAATTATAATAGTTATATGTTTTCCAGTTCTGACCATATATTATCATCTAGCAGATCAACAGCTCGTGCTATCACGTTGTAAATAATCAAATATAATAATTGAATTCTTTAATTTACGAAATTCCAATTGAAGATTTTTATAGTGCACTTCAAAACGCGAAGCTATTCAGCTCTCGAAGTGATACAATAAAACACCACTTGAGTCGGTTGTCCCTGTTATTCTAAATGCCAATACACTCATTGTGCACAGTATTTCAAAACCGTGAAGCATAGTATTTAATTAATATACTTTTTTCGTTTCTACTGTGTTGAAATGACCATGTTTTAAGGTTTTAAGGTTTTCTTTAACCCTATACCAATTTTTGTTATGCGATAAATATTATTTTCGGTTTAGTGCATAATTTAGGCTTCTTTTTGCACACATAGTTTTTTTACAGTAAATACAATTAATTTTTTTAAGAATGCATTCAATTTCTATGTAATCATGATTAATAGAATTCATTTTTTATGAACAAACAATTTTTAAACTGCTATTCTTTAGGTTTTATTCACTTCTAAATTTATTGTGCAAATATAATGAAATGCATTCATAACACTTAAATTTAATAAGAAGAAAAAACTTTCTTCCTGTGCATAGCAAGAACGATTTGTGAAAACATAGAAAAATATATTTCGTCTTTGTTTCTAGGCATATTTATTTGAACAAGAAAAACTATATGAGCTTACATACAATTGCAAATGGAAACAGTATGCAATAATATATGTACAATGTGGTTTTTCGTTTTTTAAGCCTGTTTTCAACTCTGTTCCCATCCTTTAAACACCTTGTTTTAGACATACCTACCTTCAATATAATAATACAAAACGTGGAAATATAATTTAAAGCTGAAACTTACAAAAATTATTGTTTTGAAATAAGGGTTGCTTTTAAAAATATACAACACAAATGTAGGTCCTGTTATTTTGAATATCAGAACCGCCTAATTTATGTAAATTGTAGCTGTACCTGTCTAAGCTCAAATGTCATTTAACAACTTACAATGTTTAATAGAAATGAAGACACTAGTTCTAGGCAGAATTATTTTAGTAGCCTTTAGAAAACAAACATCTGTAGTTTTATTACCAATGGCATACACTTACTTCAGTGCATATGCTGTTTGCTGAAGAAACTCTAGATCATTGGGAACATTTGTTGCCTTAATCACCATCCCATAGCTTAATAAAAAAATTTCATCAAATGTTAGATTTTATTTAAATAATTTTTACCATATTTTTAAGACTTATTTTTTTCAAAACTTATTTTCTTGTTGGACAAATTGGCACTTTCATAATGAAGTTTTTCATTCAAGTATAAGAGCTGAGAAAATTATCACCTTTATAGTTGACAGTGTTTAGTTGATATGTTATATAAATATTTACCTTACATTTATTGCATTGAAATATGCGTTTTGTATGATATCTTAAATTATTGATTGCGCGCTGAATTTTATTTTACTCGTCTCCTGAAATTGTAAATGGCTGCTGTGTTAAAAACGAATTCTCTCTAAAAGGTACACATTATTGAGTTGCGTTATTGCTGGCTATTTGCTTTTAGCTACCTGTCAAAAATTCAAATTTTTCAAATAATTTATTTCCCGAGTAGAAATATTAATATAAACGTCCTGTTCAAATTGGGGGAAATATTGCATTCCTGAGACGATTGTGATCTTTGTGTGTTTATAGAGTACTTGGCAAGTGCTCGACCGACATTACATCGCAATTTATTATGTGTTTTAGACATCTGCCAGAGTTTGCTGTCATTTTTAAATGTATTTTATTGACTCGACCATCGTCAAACAAATTCATTTTTGTAATTTTTGCAATTTTTCCAACGTTTTGAGAAGAATGGAACCCAACAAAACCACGCGACGAGTCCAATGCAGTCAGAGAGCGAAATCAGTACAGGTTAAACAGGTTCATCGTTAAGCACATTGTGAAGCAGGACAATATTTTCCCAAATGATGACCTGCTACATAATATAGATAAAATTTCTTAAAATTCCAGGAGCGGGATCGAATCTCATGGAATTGGAATCGTAGAGAAAAATTGAACAGGGGGTGGGTTCAATACGAGACCGAGAGCAAAAGTGTTTGGTACCCAATCTACTTCTTAGAAACATTGTCTTCGCTTTGTCGTTAATATCTTGAATAACTGCTGAATTGACCATTTCTGATTACTAATCTTTGCCTAATTTTCTGACGAACGCAATTGCGTTCAGTTAATTTCATTGTTAATCAACAGTATATGTTTGTTTTCATACGACTATATTTCTCCATTCTATCAATTATGAATTATGCATTGGGTTATCACATAAGCTCTTAGAAAATTGTGCAGGAGTTAAAATTGAAAAGATCTACTAGGTACTATATAATGCCCATTTGAACTTACAATATTATTGGAATACTTTTTCATTCTTACCGCATATAACCTATTGATTTCTTGATCAATAATGCGAACGTCTCCTGTTGACATATGCAAATGTCCATCTTTTATTACTTCAGATTTGTATGTCAACAAGAAGTGTCAGCGGAATTGATAACTTTAATTTGTATAGCAAATTTGCAAAGGATATGTTAATATTCATTGTGCTCACATTGGAATAATAAAATTTGATTCTGAATCTATAAAATCAATTGTCAAATAGTATCCTCAACAGACACTCTGAGAAGTGGCTCAACATTGCGTTTTTCAGCAGATGCTTTTGAGTGCCTCTAAAACAACGGTTTTCTTTCTTCTTTGAAACCAATTCAAAAGAATTAATATGCATCAAAATAGATTTATTTCGTCACTCCACTCTTCTCAAAAGATTTCTTGAAGTATTTAACAATTTGGTAACATTTAAAATAAGCTATTTTCCTATTTATTCATTACTGCTTGTGGGCCCAACTGTATTTTCCCTTACCTGAATAAAAAATTATGATTTTGAATTCCCTGACACTCTATGACGCGATGCCCTGAACGGCAAAAACTAAATTAAAGCTTTCTATTAAACAAAAAGTAAAATTAAGTAAATAACCCATTAAATTTGTGGTTTTTGATGTACAATTTTTATTTAAGTTTGCGGTTCGGTTACTTTTGGACCATCCTGTATATATATATATATATATATATATATATATTAAAACTAATTGAGTTGTAAAACATGTTTGAAACTTATTCTGAATCAGAGTTCAATTATGGATTAATAAAAAAATGAAATGAAAATATACAAGTTAGTCAAAAGACACAATTGATGTCAAGGACATGTCAATATATGTTGACATGGTATGATATATGTGTAAAATATAATAGTTTACTTTTCACCGCTTTAGTTAATGCGAATATTTCTTGATTCGAAGAAAATTTTTAACTGTAAAAATTCTATGAAGAAAAGGTTGTGTTTTGTGTAGTACACACTGTTTCGCTAAGGTTCTTTTGGAATACATCCTTTCTTTTTTATTAGAATTACATAAATCGAGCCAAGCTTTAATGATTCAGTCAATATGAGCCTAAAATATTTTTATATGATACTTAAATTTATAAAAGCCAGGTAGTATTTATAACAGCGGATTTGAGGTATCATTATTTAAAATGTCAATTTTCATACACAAAAAACTTATGAGGCAGCATTGTGAAAAACATAAAAAATTATTTCTATTATAAAAAGAGAAAAAATAGCAATTTACCAACATATCAGTATATTAGATTTTCAGAAATCCCTGAATTCATATTTTAATTAAATTCATTCTTAAGTTTTGAACATTTTGAGTCTTGATTCTTATAAACACAATTCTTATAAAAGAGTTAATCTTACATTAACTTTTCTCTAAGACTCATGGTTTTGTCACAGTAATTTCACTGTATAATCAAATGTTATATCGTAGGAGACATTTTTATAAATTTAATTTCGAGTAACTTTAAGAAGTCCATTGTTGCTGGATTTCATTCACTCTTTAATCGAATTAAGTGTAAATTCTCATTATTGAATGATTTTAGATTACGGAATCGCATAAAAACTTTAAGTGGTCCAATGCTATTCACACCTCCAACCTGAATGCATTATTAAATTGTTTTTTTTCTGTAGGTCACAGCAAATTATAGAAAACATGTGCGTTCTAAGGAATTCATTTGCAAGTAATTAATTTAGGATAATATTCATGTATTATTCATTGAAGTAATTTCTGTAAGAAAAATGAACATTGTGATCAAAGTTCCCTCATTATCACGAAAATTAGTGTGTTAATACATTACCTGACTTCCACCATTTGATTGTTTAAACATTCAATTATTATTGGTATATAGCTAAACGTTAACCATTACGGCTAATTGTTTGTAAGGGAGGGAGTGATGCCCATTTTTCCAGAAAAATATTTTGTATGAAAGCTATTTTAATGAGAAGGTTACATTTTTAATTAAGTTTTCCAACTGTCCTCGTCTCCTCCATCCCACTAAACGCGCCATTCATTTGAGTCTTAACATGACCATTGAAGGTTAATTTTCTGCATGCCTTCATTTGTTGAGGTCATTCATACTTCACATTCTTTAGGCTGGTGGGAGGCAAATTGACTCCTTTATTCCATTTCCACAATCTCTCTCAACGAAAACTTAATGCTAATTTTTATCCCTTTAATCTTCATGTACACTTCTGCAGACCCTAGGGAAAGATTGTTCCCTACATCGCATTGTTCAAGTGTTGGAATGCCCTATACGAATAAAGAATATTGCATGAAGCCTAAGTCTAAGAAATGGAAAAGTTAGTTTTAAATAACCAGCGTGTCAAATTACCGAGAGTCGAATTTCCGGTTACGGTTGGCATAAATAGCAACTACTAAAATAACAAATGTGTTTTTCTGAGGAAAGTGCCTGTGTATACACTTTTATTTTTATTTCTAATTTGTTTGGTATATCACCTCCACGCAAATTGATGTGTTTTAATTAAATTGCGTTTCCTTGCATAACATCTTTTGCAATTACGCATGAATATTTCAATGAAATTCGCTGTCTTTTAGTTTGATGAACTCGTTTGGAGAAGTTGTTTTTCAAATCGTAACTATGCACTCCATTAAACAGAAATTATCCACAGTAATTGTTAAAGGTGCCAGCGGTCAATCTCTGGCTATTGGACATTTAGTTGGATCTGACACTATTCCAGATAAAGATCAGGTATTATTCACAACGGTTCATTTTTAGAAATTTTGTTCGTTCTGAATAAATCAATGGATTATTTCACATCATTTTCACAAATTTCTTTGAACGTAAATCAACAATTTAAGCAAATTGTAAGCAATTATTCAAAACGCCTTTTTTTCATGTGTCCACCCTCGGGTAATTTTCAACTTTTCTTAAATTTGGCTATTAGACTCCACTTTGTGAAGCTTTTAGCGTTTATATCACTGTTCCAAATTTTGTATCAAGATTGTGACTGCATTTTGTTTCTAACTAAAAAATAATGCACAATGGAAAAATATATCTAGCGTTTGGATACCTGTGCTTTGTTTGAAATATTAGAATAATGTCGATTTGTTTTGTATATATTTAATAAACAAAATAATGCTGATGTATGATAATTATTAATACAGCATGTAGGTAAAAATAATGAACTTTTACTGCAAAAGAAACAACTACAAACACTGAAATTAAAAAAAATACATTAAAAGTTTTTTATTGCAGATTTAAAACCTTTAGTCAGAGGCACTTCGTAAAGTTAATCACATCATTGACTGCTACTAGAAATATTTGTTCAAACATACACTAATGCCTACCGTTATTTTTTAGAAAAGAAATTCCCACTCATCGAACTGATGTGGCACGCCAGTTAACCATTAAAGACTTTTATTTGAAATCAGTTTATTAAAAATTATTATAAAATGTTTATTTTTTGTAACGAATGTGTCGCCAACATCTGTGAAACTTGAATTATAATCACAACTTTTTAATCAACCAATGTAACATTTCCAGTTCAATATTTTCTGTAATCGTTGTTCTAAGAATGGCTAAATTTATATTTGTATGCCAAATATCGCGTTGTAAGTCAGCTGTAGTTCTTAACGATATACAAGTTCTCATTTTGATCAATTTGTGTAATTGCGTAAATATTTATGTTTGTTTGCACGAACTCTGGTGTAACTGATTGACGTTTATGTTTATTAGCTTGTGAAATTTTATTAATAATTGATTGAAACCTTTAATATATTCTCTTTAATTTGTTTTGTGTATTTTATTTTATTTCTGTTAGGTATCAAAGTATTATCGAAACTCCAATTATTACTTAAGCGTTTCTGAAAATGAGCGTGCCATGCTAATAAAAACTGCTATGGGTGATGTTGGATTGCTAGTAGGTCGTTGGGTTGGATGGAGAAAGGGTGTTCCTGGTGTCAAAGGCATTCCTGGAACTGCCAGCACTAAAGCTGTAAAAGGAATAAAAGGTTTGAATTGCGCATCCCACTGATCGTGATGTTTTCAATTTAGGTATTCCTGGTAGCCCCGGTGAATTATCAGCAAGGTATTTCAATCTGCGCCAATTCAGAGAAAACACCATCAAGCTTGAACCAGAAAGATTTCGACATTCAAATCCTTTCTATGGAATTAAGGGTATTACTGTTTAACTTGTCAGATGGTAATTTGATACAGTAAATCTCACTATTTTCTCGTCTTGAGAATTTCGCAAATTTCTATTGTGTGCATGTTTGCGAGTTGATACTTTGTTATATCACGCTTTAATGCTGTGATTTAATCACGGCAAGTATAGATGGTGCATAGTCAGGTTATTTTACATTAGTATTACTATCTTGCTTAACCCTATTTCTACCAGAGGGAGGTGGTTCCTCAGCATTCCCTTGAGAAGTCATGTTATATCTCTACATTGAAAGAATATTTCGTCCTCATTTTTTTAATTTTCCTAAAATTTTGTTAGCAAGACAAGTTTCTAAAAAATATTAATTATACTTTCATTATTTTTTTAGTTATACACATTATTCTAAAAAATAGTATTTTTATTGTTATCTTCAGCGATAAATTCGCTTCAGAGCTTCAGGTCAGCAGAAAATGGAATAATTTTTTTCTCAATGTGTTCAGTTTATCACTGGCCACCACCTTGCCAAATATTTGCGTTGATGAGGTCTTGGAACACATTTTTCAAACGTTTTGGCATTGCAGTCCATTTGCGGAAGTCAGCGCTTGTCAGATCATCAGAATATCCATTTTTTTATTCTCTTAGGATTCAGTAATATGTAAGCTATATTTCTGCCAAGTTTCCTTTCTTGGTGATGAATAGAATTGATGGAAATTTACAAAATCAATATTACGCATATTAACTAGTATCGACGAATTTACAAAATTAATTTAATTCATCAGTTTATATTTACTATATACAGTAATCATTTCAGGGACATTTCATTCTTAATAACTAATGTATCATCCGTTTCCTGTCTTCCTGAATAAAAAACAATAGGTATTGAAGTGTTATTAGATGTTTGATTTGGTTATATTTATACCAATATCTTGCTCACTAGCCTAACTAGGCTTAAGTTTAAATGTAAAGTTATAATTTGAGTTTAATAAAGTTGAGCAATATTTTTTACAAATGAACATCTTCAGAACCAGCTCTAATTCTTTAACATCATTGCTATATGCACATTGAGTAAGTTTTATGATTCTTTGTTATATGTTTTTTGTATTTTTTTAGCTTAAAGCAATGTTATATTGAACTTATTAATGTGTGATTTATTAATTTTGGTTTTGAAGGTGATGTTTTTAGATCGTATATCATTGAATTTGCGCACTGGCTTATTAAAAATTCACAACTGCACACCACAGGATTGCGTCGCTTATGTCGCGACAGCGTTTTCATTGGCCGTACTGCATGTTCTTTGTCAACCACATCCCCCAACCGATTCAACTCCAAAAAATGGATTCGTTCCGTACGATCATGAAATGATTCTCGCTGCAGGTAATATGGTTCCCAATTTGAAACTTTAAAAAATTCAAGTGAGCTCATTTGTTTGTGAGATTTTATTATTTCTACATTCAAATATTTGTGGTAAACAACCGGGTAATATTTTTTGCGGCCACAATTAGTTTCATTTTATTAGTTCTGAAGTAGTTTAAAACACTAATAGAAAGAACCCTTAAGTGTTAAATGTGTATTTTTAAAGCTTGGAATGAATGCCTTTTTTAATATGTACATTATCAAAGCAGACATTCTTGGTTAAAAGTAGTGCTGGGCGATATGCCCAACCCGAACGCAAAAACAGTCACTTATAAAGTTATTTCCAAGAAACGATGCAGTTTTCTGCAAGATACTTGTTAAGTTGAGACGCAGTGTTGTTTTATCTTGATTTAAAAATTTAATTTAGAATTATGATATATACTATAACAATGGTATTTTTCTCTTGAATAATATTCTTTCACTAATACTGATATCAGTTAGCTAAAAAATCTTAAATGAGACTGAAACCGTGGTTTTTAGGTGCAAAAACAGTAATCCAAACCGATTGCATTTTTAGAAACTTCTAAGCATTCGTTAAAAAGCATTTCAAAATTCTCAAAGGGCCTTAATTTTCTAGTCAGAAATATTGGTTTCAAGAGAAAAAATGTTATGCGCTTGCTCCTGCTTCCTCAGGTCTCCGTTTCTTTTCGCGAAATCGCCAAAATCTTCTCTAGGCAGCATCATCTCCAGTGCACTAAGCGTTGCCCAAAATATAAGCTGCCTCCGCAACATGAATTCCAAGTGGAAAATTTTCAAAGATATTTATATAAGTACTCTTTGTAGTCTGGGGTTGCTTAACCCCTATATATGTGGTAGTTTAAGAACATATGCATGTGGATTATTCGTTATTCGTTTGATTATGAATGTGCATGTACATGCAGTTGTGGCCGGTTGGATTGAAAGATGTTTCATTTGCATGTGGTCAAATATTTGTCCAGTCCATAAATTATTTTTTCTGCTTTCGTTTCGCGTGAGTTTATTTGTTTCCCACTACGCTACTGATAATGCCGTACGTTTAATGCAGCCTCGGGTTAATTCCATATTTTATGCTAAACAGCTATTATTTGCAATTAAATTCTTTTGTTTAAAGTTAGCCATTATTTTCTAAACACGAATCGATTACCTTTACTAATATTCATTGCTCATTTTCGCAACCATTTAAGTAAACACCACTGGTATTGAAACGTTTCTAAATAGAACAGCATTCAAAGAGCACAGACCTGGGTCAAGTAGCGCATATTCTCACATATTTAGGCTTTCACTTCGAGTTGCAATTGATTTTCGCACATTGAAATGGTTATTTGTGAGAAAAACTATCTTCTCCACATTTGAGCTTTGTCCGAAATTTCCAACATTTTTTTATTTTTTTAATGATGAAAAATTTCATTTTCGATTAAGGAAATTTTTCATTTTTAAGGCATCAATTGTTTTTCCGATATGATAGTAATTAGTAAAAATATCAAGTTTGTCTACAAATCTGAGTTCATTTTTAAGCCACTAAATGGCTTGTGCATTTTTTAGCTACTGTGAGAAAATATAATTTTACTGATTTTCAAAAAAATTTATATAAATGGTTTCCTCGAAATTATGGTATCCAGACTTTCATCCAGATGACTAAGCATTTAATGGGGTCAGCTTATAGGTTTATATCAATCTCCATCTATTACATTTTAGAACATCTTGCTGAAAGACGAATAGAAATAAAACTCAAGCTGTGGCGGAGGTAGTAATTGATTCTTCCGCTGAGTGCAGAGTGTTATGCTGATCAGTCGTAAAATTTAATTGTTTGTTGACAGTCATAATGCGCACCTTCTGTGGGAATTTGAGGAAACTCGGCCACTAACTTTCAAGTTATTTTGAGAACAGACAGACTGACAGACAAACCAACAACAATGAAAACGTAACCTCCTTGTTGTGGAGGTAATGATAATTCTCAAACAGAATGTGCTTCCCTTCTATTTCGTGCATGTCAAGACAAAAGTACACTTGAATTTCTTTCTAATATAAAAGCAAAAATTTACATGCTAAATCGATGGTAATATATGCGAATTTTTACGCTTTTTATCAGAGTATTCACGTCGCTTTTTGAAACGTTTTTCGCTATTATCGCTTTGAGGGCTCGCTTTCGCCCATTTATTTTTCGTTTTTCTATTATAGAGAGCATTGAATATAATCAATTCAATTTCAAAACCAAACTTTTTATTCTTCTATGCCAGAATAAAAATTAATAAAAAAACTTCTTGTTTTTATAATAATCTTCTGATATTTCCGATATGCTTTCATTAAATGGTTTAATACTCGGCTTTTGATTGCTATAAATATACTTTAATCAATTAACCTATTCTATCCGGAAGTATTTTCAAATGTTGTCTGACGTTTTCGGAAATAAATATCAATACAGATATCCCAATTCCATACCATCTCTGGCATTCGCATTAGGCGCCTCAATTAGGGTTTAGCAGATGGAGTACGAAAAAGGAAATAGTTGGTCTTCATTGTTGCTCGCATGGGGATTATTTAAATGAATTTTAAAAAATCAAAACGTTTATCAGAAAACAGTTAGTGTTTTCAACTACTACAGACAAAACAGTTTGTGCCCTAAAAATAAAGGAAATCTAGCAATGCAAGTTTTCAAGCGAAATCTTTAATCAGGGAAGAAATGTCATATGTTGCTGCGTTAAATATAATCAATTGTGCTAAAGTTACTGTGTTATCATAATTGTCATATCATTCGTTATTAAACTATATGATGATGATATATGCACATATTCTTTTGACAAACAGAGCAGGTACTTGATCATTTTTGCGAATATGATTGCACAATATAAATTGATATAACCAAATACAAAGAGAATTTATATTGTGTAAAGATTGTTTATGTAGCAAGCGTAATATTTTCCAGCACTTGTTATATTTCCTTATATTTTTTTAAAGTTTCTCTTTCGAATGTTTGTTGTCTTTAGGATATTATGCTTCCGTGCCATCAAATTCTAACTATATCGCAAGTGGAGGTCAGTGTGGAGGCTGCGGTGGTTGTGGCGGATGCGGAGGTTGTGGAGGTTTGTTTTTAAGCTCATGCTAAAATCTTAAATTAGGCTTATTATCCCATGTGTCAGTTAGTTGCATAAATCAATGCATTCTCATGCCAGTCCAACTTTTCACATTAGAATTTTATTCAAAATAAATATTAAATAAAAAACATCAATGTAATATATAGCATATATAAGCATATCTAATATTAGATTATTTTAATCTAATTCTTAAAAATAACTTATGAATAAAGGATGATGATTTAACTACACTTATATGCACTCTCTAACAGTGAAATTCGATGAGTGATTATAGAACGCCGCTAATCTTCAAGGAATTCTATTTCATAGTGAAGTAAATGTTGGTACGAGCAATGAACTTATCAAATTGTTCACGCTTACATTGCTTTGAAATTTGTAATATCTGCGGCTTATAAAAGGCCACAAAAAATTACCTTTTAAAGTCAGATCAAAAGAGTACGGAGGCTGTGATGTAATCGTCTTTTCTCCCATCAATTGCAAATTCATCAATCAATTAATTGTAGTTATGCTTCAGTTTTATGGCAAGGGTGTCATATAGTGATTGCATCATACAAACAAATATTCAATTTATATCGTGCCTCAAAACCATCACGAAGTTATTTTCAGGACTTCTTTTTGGAGATGACATCCTTAGAATTGTTTTATGCGTAACGCAGTATTCTTGGTCATTATTCAACGGGAATTCTATTTATTCAGTGACCAATATCTCTTCAAAATATCACTGATTATGTTTTTGTTCATTCACTAATCATTTTTGGAATAATATAATACTAAGCGCAGTTTAATGGGAAATTTCTAATTATTTAATTCAATTTCGTAATATAATAAATCAGGTAAAATGCACGTGCCTCTTCCTATTTTTTTGAAATTTGTCAGTTTTGTACTTTGATCCGGATTTGAATTTGAATATTTTTTGGAATGAAGTTTTCTAATTTTTTTCCTTTTCTCTAATATATTGTAACAAAAAATAAGAACAAGTAATTAGTTGTCACTACTGAACTATTAGGAAGTTTGTGTTTTTTCTCATAAAGGCAGAATGCTGAAAATTTATGTTCACTATTTTAATTATCCATAAGATTTCCTGTCGGCTTTACACATGTCTGAAGGAACGTAAGTCGTTGATCAAATTTTGTTGAATATTTGAAGTCACAATTTTTTTGCTTTCCAAGTAAAGCACGTCACATCTTCAAATTTTGTGGATTCTTTTGCGATATTATGTTTCAATCGCAATTCTCGCAAAAAAATTGTTGCTAGTGATTTTCTGTGTACGTCCGTTTCCGAAGTTTTATTATTATTGTACCATTTTCCGTCAAGGGCTATTAAGGCAATTCAGCTAGCCATGTTAAAGTTTGTATGTTCTTCCTACCATTTGTGGACAGTAATTCTAAGAGGGCGTGTCTCTTGTTCCGTTCCTAACAACTGAACAGAGTGATCAAAATCAGGAAACATCTTGAAAATTTGTTAAAGTGGAAGTTTTTATGCTTCTTCAATATATACTATAAGCACTAAACAATTTGTTTTTTGTTGCAAGCTATAGATACGTTTTCTGGGTTTTAGTAGTATGTTGTCTCTCCGTGTTGACAATTCGTAATAATTGATATTTTAAATGATCTCAAATAATATGAAGTGATCGGTATTGCTATGATTTACGATTGAAAAGTCATATATAAATCTTTGATTATGAAATTGTGAGTTAAATTACCATACAGGGACATGAGATAATGTCGGGTTACGAATATAACATTGCATAAAACGTTTAAAAAATTATGAACTAAAGTTTTAAAATGCATTTTTATGGATCAATTTTTTAATATTTTTACACGTAATTGAACACTAAACTTGATCACAATTGAGATGTGCACCCCATTAAAAATTCCTACGTACACTCCTGGTGCCATGTGTCATTCATGCACTCACTTGTTTAAAATTGGTAATCTATTGTTAATGTTGCTGGGATTTGCACCTACGCATCCAGATTTCAGTTCTGCGATGATGTCATCAGCGGAGACAGCTTTCACTACTTATTAACAAGTTTCTATTTTTGTTTAAAAAGAATTCCTTCTCGCTGCAATTAAATAGACTTTCGCTCACGTATTGCCTTCTTTCCTTTCTTCCTTCTCCAATAAATTAATTTGCCTTTCCTATTTTTAGTATAATGATAGTGCTTCTCTTTGAACTCCTCCAATTCCAAGTGAAAGTCTAATACTGCTATAATAACATTTCCGTTCAGTGCCGATTCCAGTGTCATAATACATTCTTCTTGCACATCCACATTGTCATGTTGCATATGCAATTATTTCCTGTGCAATTTGCATTTTTCAAGTTCATTTTTACAATCCAAAGAGTTTTTTTATAGTATTATCAATGTTTTGTATACAGGAATCAAAGTTCACTTAGCATCAATAATGCGTTTGACAAATTTTTAGTATTGATTGAATTAGTCTACTTGCCAAAAAAATGTTTGTGAATGTGTTCGCAACAGAATTAAAGCAAAATTAATGAGGATTTTCACCAAATATTGTTTTTTGCTGAGATGTTAATGTATTAAGAGGAAATTAATAGAAAACAATATATAGTAGGTGACCAAGCCTTAAAACTTTTTTTTTGAAATCTTCAGCATTTAAATTAACAATTTCTTACGTTCGAGGGAGTTATTGAAAATTTCCTATGATTGTGATAGGGGTAAAAATGCCGAAATTCATTAAATGTGAACAGTTGATAAAAACTATAAAAATACTGTAATTTGTCTACCCTAACGTCTTCTGATGTCCCTGAAAAAATTCTGAATATTTTGAGAATACTTAATTTCTGAACCGTGGTTGCCTATTATAAGTAGTTTTCGGTTATATGGTAACATTCTACGTTTTTAATTGTCAAATTGTCAATGCAATTAATTACAATTAATTACTAATAAATGTAGTTTGTGATTTTCTAGCAATTATAAATACATGAAATTTTCTGAAAATAGTAAATCAAGAATATCTTATCTGGGTAGGTCAGCCATTGCTAAATATGTAAATTATGATTGGTATCTCAGTCTAGCACTAATCCGAGGTGATGACACATCCTTTTCTCCAAAACAAATTTATGATGTTTTAAGAAAGACAATTTTCTAATTGGTATATATATATATATATATATATATATATATACCCCTGAACTAAGAGCATAGATTCTATGAGCTGTTATTTCTTTTATATATCCTTTATGTATGTAAGATGCCACAGATAAGGTTGTAGTTAAATACTTCTTATCTATAGCAATTTATATTTTATGTTAAGCTGTATGAATGAAATTCATTAATTTATCTTGTTTAACTGCAACAGCCTTTGAATTCAACATACAACTGTTGCTTTTGTTTATAGTGCAAGGAATTTCGTATCAGATTACCTGAAATCTATAAAAAACTGTACAGTTTAATCGAAATTTTCACTTTGCTGAAATTGCTTCACAAGATGTTAGCACTTATCGTTTAAACGCATTTAGTCAACTACTGCTAATGCTTCCATTAAGCTTAATGCATACATTTAATTGATATAATATTTTGAAAATGGGAAATTTGTTTCTGTATTATTTGATTTGTAAATGATATTTCATGTTATTAGTTGTCTTTGCACTTTAGGCGGTTGTATAGTAATATGACACTTGTAACTCCTTGTTATAATTAATGGATAATAAGTTTCTCCATTCTCATTGTGGCTGTCGCTTAACTTCTTCTTCATTTTCTATTACCGTAAATAAGTGTTTTCGAAATTTTATTTTACATTCTTCACCATTTTAGCTATTTTTGGCTTTTTTCAAGTAGCACTAGCATTGATTTTAGTGATAGGATGGATATACTTTGTCAAATTTTGATTGTTACATTATAATTGGAAGTTAACATTATTTGCAATTTAGAAAATCTAGGTTTGCTGACAGAGTAGTCTATTAAATTTTATTTTTTATATCAACTTCTCTTCAATTGACAGAATTTTTGTTCATGTCCTCCGCGAAAACTATTCATTCCCAGCCAAAATCTATTAACGCTTAGACCGTCAAGCCATTTGATACGACGAGAATGACCAAGGGGCTGTGATTTCAACCGCTTTCATTAATTTTTATTCAAGCCCATTTTTCCAATAAAAAGGATTTGTTGATGTAAATAATATCGAATTACATAATTATGAGTGAAAAAGTCAGTTATCTGAGATATACCATTGAATGCAAACAAAGTTGCTGTACGATTTGCAAACTCGGATTTCACAAAATCGGCATTCTTGTCATCTGAACAGATCTTATATACTTGAAGGATTTGGATTTGACTTTGTAAAGCAATCTTCCCTAAATACATACACCTGTTTCGGCTCTCTAGACTAGCAATACTATTAAATCCCTTAGCTCGAGAAGCGCATCAATCAATGCTGGCACCGGTAAAATGCAGAACTTGCGGTTTAATGAAAATATTCATAAACTAAAAGTTGCGGACCTTCAGCTCATATAAAGTTGTAAATGGCTACGAAAATCACCACCCCTTGGCGGTCTAAGGGTTAAAGTTGTTCGAATTTGTGAGCTATTTGATAATTTTATTCTTTTTTACTGTTAAATTTGGAATATTTTTTTCATTTTACTGTTCAATTTAATCGTTGCTATCTACAAATTGTACTTGTTTTTGAATAATAATTTTAATAGTTTTTTTATCGTATTGTAAGTTTTTAAATTCGAATCACACTGTGGTTTTGAAAAAATATAATTTTAAGTAATGAATGATTTAATCCTTCTAATATCGAAATATTTGTGTATACTTATAAGTTACTGCTTGTCCCTTGACATTTCATTTTGAATGTACAACACGTATCCCAGGGTGAAAAACAAACGTACAAGTAATAACCCTGCTTGTTTCGCACAATAAGTATTACTTGAACTTGAAAATTATATATATATATATATATATACAGTCGCTTGAATATATTTTAGGCTGCGGAGGTTGCGGTGGTTGCGGAGGATGCGGTGGTTGCGGAGGATGCGGCGGCTGTGGAGGATGCGGTGGCTAATTTCTAGCACTTGTAAATATCGTGTGGCGTCCTTTGAGTTTATGTACAGATCTCTGTAAATGGATTTTATGTTTTGAATGTGGCGTGCTTTTTACTGCACGAAACGCTGTCTAACATTTACTGTCTGCAATGCACAATTTTCATTATTTATTGAATACTCTCAATTTCTTAGCTTTGTAGTACTTATGAAAATTTTATTAGATTGTAAGTAGTTTTATTTTGTAAATATTTAGAACTGGTATTGTTAGTGTAATAAATTGTTTGCTTGTTCCATTTCCTATTTTCCATTCCCTATTTGTTCCATTCCGTATTTTCATTAGATTAACCCTATTCCTGTATGGTATTTACTTGAAAAGCCCTCCTAGATATGTGACTAAAATTTCTTTCTTCATTTGGCCAAAAAGGAAAATTTTTGCCCTAGAATGACTGATGACATTATTTTTCAACTTACTCAATTGTTGACAATTAATGAAAATGTTTAGTGCTTATGTGTGTATGTATTATACTGTTGGAAAGGTAGTCAGTGTGCAGTATAGATTACCATCTATAATGAAAACTTTTAATTCAAATAAATCTTTTGTAACATCTCAAGTGTCTTTGGGGGAATAAGTTTGATTTACTTTCTGTTATAATTGTATATTCAAGGAAATAGCCATTTTAATTTCTTAAATATTAAAATAAAAAGGGATTCAACATCGTTTATAACTGGAATATAGAACAAACCATCACATAACGGCCTATTCCTTAATTTTAATTCAAATTGTCCAAGATCTTTCAAAATATTCTTAATTAAAGGAACAATGCATAGGATTTTCGATATTGCAAGCTCTTATGACAGCATAAATCAAGAAATTTTCAAATTGAAGGCAGACTTGAGAAAAATGAATATCAAAACAATGTTATTGATAAATATATCAAAGAAGCAATTACAGAAATAGTCATGAATAACAAAAAAATAAAGTATTCACATAGCTTTGAGTATGTACTTAAAATCCCACTATCGAGGAAGACATACAACAAACCTAATACATCAAATGAGAAAATAGAATTCATAGTTACCATAACTAAGTTGCTAGGTTTTATTTATGGCTAGTGTACTCAAAGCATAACTATTGCTAATATGTGATGATTTGTAGCGGTGAACAGATTGTCCAACAATCCGCTACGTAAAACAAAAGGTGGGGGTTCTGTTTATAACACAGAAATCACTTAATCGGAAACAACGCAATGATATTAAGAGGAATCTAACATCAAATTTTGAGGGTCGAGGAAAGAGTTTTAAAAAATTTCAATTTAAAAGCAGTAGTTAGATGCATTGGCGGCACGCTTTTAGGGGCCTGGTCCCACTAGAGATATTTCTAAAAATATATCTAAAATTAAATATTTGAAGAGAATAGAAATTTCCATATTTTGATTTGATTGAACTTAAATACTACTGTTCGAACATCGCAAGCTCAATATCTAGAAACGACGCAGCTAGATTTAATAATGCTATCTAAATTTGTTACACATTAGCTAAATATATCGTTTTTTAGGAACTTAATTAACCTTAATAAGAACATGCAAGATATATTTCCGACTTACAAAGTCGTCAGTTTTACAAATTATTCCCTCTAAATTTACTAGATTTTACAATAATAATTATAATTTCTTAAATTTATATTTATAAATTAAATTTGCCACTTTTTAAAATTTAAGAAATTATAATTATTATTGTAAAATCTAATAAATTTAGAGGGAATAATTTGTAAAACTGACGATGCTTTGTAAGTCGAAATATATCTTGCATGTTCTTATTAAGGTTAATTCGCTTAATAGCGAATCAACAAAGAGGGCCAGTCGGTGCTGGGCCCATTAATGACATCAATTTTGTTAAAGCTTTCTTCGTACTAACGCGATGAGTGATAAAGTCAATCTCCCTGAAAATATTTGCTTTTCGTGGAGCCCTTTGCATTGGCTAACAAAGAATTCTATATTAAAAACTGCGGTTTGCTTATACTACGCAATTCGTAAAAAACATTGATTTAAAATTTGTTCAACTTCTGCCAATTTAATTTTGCATTTATGTAAGGTCTTGGGTTAAATTAAATTGGACCTCCATAACATGATGAGTGGGAAAGATGTAAAATATGTTTAGAGTAGTTAAAATGGGCTAGAGGAGGTTCCAATGGGACACCTTGAAGTTCTTGTAACACCTATGACTGTTTGCCATATGGGAATGAAGCAATTCTAGTGACGAAATATTTTGACAAAATTAAATTGAGCAAATTAATTTTTTGGCGAAGTTTTTATTTCTTATTGCTAGGATTTGGGCAAAGGGATATAATTGATGACAAAAACTGTTTTTGACAGAGTTAAATTAACTTTTTGACGAAATTTCACTTAAGGCATGTTTGTTGTAACAATGTTTAAACATGCAACATCATGTTTTAAGCAAAATAATTGATTGACGCAAAAGTCATTTTCTGGTAATATCCAAATACAAATGGAAAAATATTTCGCTAAACTTAAACACTATAGACGCATGAAATAGACGTAAATGTTCACAAACAATATAGAAAATATCTGCTAAATTTAATAAGCATTTGAAATATACCCATGATAAATCAATAAAAAATTGAAATGTCTGATATACGTGACAAAAGCCAGTTTGTTTTTACCAATATTCAAAATACAAAATGAAATAAATATTCGCCGTGCTTAAGCATACACACATGAAACAAAACGTATTGTATATGAGCTGTTTTTGTGCAGAATGAGTTGTTGTGCAGAGCTTCACCGCATCTAGCAAATTTACACAGAGGTATCACCATTTATTTTCGTACTTGACATGGGAAATCATGATGCCCAAACTTGCTATCCAGATTATTTACTACATTGTAAGCTGATGTATCCATAATAGTAATGCATTAATTCATCCATCCAAAATTACTCATACTTCATGTCTGAGCAATATTTTAGAGGATAGAACGTTGGATTTGTGGTATGGAACAATGTTATTAAATATTTTATAAATAATGCATTGTGGATCTAGAAAAGTTTGTGTTAATTTCTTGATTTCTGTATTTCTGTTATATACATGATTAACTGCTATTTTTATAGCCCATTTTATTTGCACATTGAATTATTCAAAAGTTGTTGATAATTTTGACAATCGGCGGAAAACATACTGTTTTTACCTGGATTTTAGTAAAGCATTTGACAAAGTTCCCCATCACATTCTGCTCAGAAAACTATGCGAATTTGGCATTTTCGGATCTTTTCTTAAACGAATTGCTTTTTACTTATCTGATGGCTACCAGTGTGTGAGAGTTAATGATTATGACCCAAAATATACAGCTGTCGCACGTGGTGTGCATTAGGGCTCTCGATTAGATCCACTCTTTTTTACAGTTTTTTTTATCAATTACTTAACAGCCACTCGTATTTCGTCCTTACTATACTTATTTGCTGACGATGTAAAAGGCTCCAATCCTGACCTTTCCTCCCTTAAACTTGATCTGAATGCATGCATTGAATGGTGTATTCGCAATGAGATGATTCTCAATACAAGCAAAATAATGTTTATCGTCTTTGGTGGGACTTCGCCTAGTGATTCCTTAATTGATTTTGAATCACTCCATGCTTCTTCAGTTTTGTAAAGAATCTTGGTGTTTGGTTGAGTGATGACCTAAAATGAAAAGTACATATCACCAAAAGGCTTAAAACATGCTACGCTGTATTAATCGAACTTCGTGGAAACATTCCTTATTCTGTTCCAGTTAACATTTTGTGCACTTTTATGTATGCATCTGAAATTTGGTATCCATCCAAGATTGCACTCTCAAAGCTTGAAACTTTCCAATATAGATGCTTGAAATGGATTCGCAATGGTAGTTCTTATAAAGATAGTCTAATTCAATCAAATATGATGCCAATATCTTGCCTTATTCAGTATAAATATCTGATAACGCTAAATAAGCTCATTGCAGGCAAGATTGACTTTCCGGTCTGGAATTACATTTCGATGAAATATTCAGACAAACCTCTACTAAATCTACAGCGAACTTTCTTTTTCCTTAAACGATTTCGCACGAAGACTTCTGACTCTAATTTCTTCATTCGGGCAGTAAAGCTCCAAAATTCCTTTCACAAATGTACTTCACTGGACATATTTACCAACCATCATTTTTGAAGAGTGAACTAAAACACCATTTTTAAAATTTGTAAATGATCACTATGATCGCTATAATAATCCTTTTATGTTTTAGTGCCATTTTTGGGCAATTTAAGTCTTTTACTACCATTATGTCGGTAAACAGTATTTTTCCATAATTAAAGTGATAATATTGTGAATATTAGTGATCATCATTGTGTCAAGATGTGTTGTAAATGTGGAAATTCTGGGCACACATCGAAATCGTGCAATAATGATAAATTATCATGCATTTTATGTTTAATAAGTCATAGTTATAAAGAATATCACATCAAAAATGAAAAGAATAAATATAATTGCTAAATTGTGTTAATTCAAATCAATTTAAAATCTTTTAGTAATAATGTACTTAGTAACAAATGCCAAATTTGCAAAGAACAACTACAAGTTACTATAAGAAAAACTCAATATGATTAAAAAAAATTTTAAATTCATTGATTTGAATGAATATATGAAACATGAAACCAAGTCAAATTTCTAAATATTAGCAAATTAACTAAGTATGAAGATTTGATTCTTAATATCGATGGAAACGCAATTTGCGGAATAACAGAAACCTGATTAAAAGTTATTGATAATGACAGAATTTTTAAAAGAAATTAACTTAAGATATTTAACAAGGATAGAGAGGTGGCATATTATTGATGGTACTTAATCATTTTCATCCACAAACACGTCAAGATCTAAATGATCAAAATGCCTAATTTTAAGCTTATTGTTCGAAATTACATCGAATGTAAAGTATTTAATTAATTTAAGTTATTACAATAGTCGAAGACACTTTAGTGAGTTCTATGCTATGTTATCTTCTTAATTATCATGAGCAATGATTTAAAATAAGCCAGTAATTCTTATGGGCGATTATAACCTTAATTATCTTAAACATGATAAGGCAAAAATTCATGATGTTAAAGGCATTTTAGTATTAGAAGTACAACAAAACAACCTCAGCTGATATTAATGGAAAAACTTCAACTTTGATTAATTATTTGATTACAGATATTTCGAAATATAAAAATTTCATTACAATAGTTACCAATTTCTTTATTTATGATCACTTAATACCGTGTACAATATATGCTAAATTGAAAGTAAACAAATAGAAGAAATTGATATATTACAATAATTCTAAAAGCAAGCCAGAATTTGTTTTTGATTTATTAAATCTTAATTGGCATAACTATTATGACAGAATGTCCATTAATGAGAAATTAAGTTTTATCAACACTAATTTGGATCAATTTCATAATAAACACTATCCAGTTGTAAAGCAGATAATTTTTTATTGTTTCTTGGGAATTTTTTAAAAACACTATTTACAGTGAGCTTTTAAAATTCTTTCAAAGTTACGATCCGGTTTTAAAAAGAAGCACTCAACAGAAACGGCACTCATAAGTGTTAAAAATTATTGAACGGTTTGGCACTAATAAACTCGGTTTTGTGATTCTAATTAATTAGAGCGCAGATTTGATTTGGTGAATAATAATCTATTAATTATGATTTTGGTATCTCAAAAAATGTTCTAATGTGGTTGAAAGCCTATGTATATAATGGTATTATAATTCTACTTATACTAAAATGTTATCGGGTGTTCCTCAAGGAACCGTTTGGGAGCCTGTGCTTTTTATTATTTATAATTACTCTATCAGTTATTTTCTTATGTCACTCGACGATGACCATCATATCTATGCGTATGATACCCAGATTTATATGATTTTTAAAAAAGTGATACTCAATACTATCTCAATTATATTGAATCTATCATTGAGAAAATTGCAAATAGTAATTTTTCAACGCCTTATTAAATCAAAATTATGTTTATTTGTGCTCAGCCAACTGAAACTGTCTCTCCAATTAATCTTGAAAACTCATTAAATATTCCATGATGTTTTTCGAACCGGATCTATTAATGAAGTTTCAAATTTGCTCTATTATTAGAACTTGTAACTATATATCCGTTCAATCTCAAAGAGTCGTAAATTTTTGACAATTATTCAAGTGAAAATGCTAATACTGGTTATTGGAAGAATTGATTATGCAAATTATCTTTTTTTAGGTATTCCAGATTACCAAATCAAGAAATTACAAATCGTCCAAAATCACAGTTCACGTCTCACTTTCCGCGTAGGCTATAGTGAAAACATATCCCTTGCTACCATTGAACTGCACTGGCTCAGAATCAAATTTGGCATTTGTTTCTTTAAAGTATGTCTCATTTTCTCGAAGGTCTTTAGAAATGTGTACGACTAAAGATCCTCATTTCACTGTTCCAATTACTAAAAAGGCGAAAAATGAAAATGACTCTGCTTTTACATGCAGTGGCCCTAAACTTGTCTACTCCTTGCCAGTATCAAATGGAAATGCGGAAAACATTTCCACTTTTAAGAAAGAGCTTAACACTATCTTTTCATTGAACAACTTGACACTTTACATTTATTGATTATTTTGTAAATAAGCGCACTAGAGCTTCTACTAGAAGGGTTGTGCATTATATAAGAAATAAAAAATAAATAAATAATGAAAATCAAGAGAGAAATTCCTATTTGGAAATTATAGATTTCAGAGAATTCTAAGCAATTCATTAACGAAAAGCATAAAGCCTATAGTAATTTCTGTAAAAATATGAAGAAATAGAAAATGTACAAAAATGATGCAATCAATAGCTGTAAATTTCATCTAAGTTCATTTTTGAGACTTCTTTCAATGAAACCAAACATCCTCTTAAAAATGGAAATATATTAACAAGCTTTTGAAACCACATTCGAATATACTACCAGAATACCTACTTGATATGAAAGAAAGTCATTTGCACAATGAATTGGAAAAATCCAAGTTACTTAATGAAGATTTCATAAAATTGGGTAAGTTTGAAGGAGTGCAATATAATTTCATGACCAAATTTGAGAATCATGAAAAGCAAAAGTTTAATGATAATTCATTTGCTTTTAGATGTATCTCCTTACATGAATTTTTAAAAGCTGCAGATTGTTTAAATATTAGAAAAGCTAAAGGGATTTGTAAGTATCCTATTTGGTGTTTAAAAGAATCACTAAATGTTATAGCGAGACCTTTATGCCACTAATTCAATCGATGCATTAAATGTAACAAATATCATGATGAAGAAAAGTCGCAAAAGTTATTCCAATCTACAAAAAAGGCGCAAACAACATTTCTTCAAATTACAGATGTATATCAATTTTCACTGGAATTAATAAAATGTTCGAAAAGATATTACACGATCATATTAATTGTTATTTTAAGAAATACAAAATATTCAATCAAAATCAATTTGGCTTTAGAAAACATTTTTTACCTATGAATGCACTATTGGATACAATAAAAGTTTGGAGAGAACTTATAGATAGAAATTAAAGTGTTTACATTATCTCCTTAGATCTTGCAAAAGAAGTAAATTCAATAACTCATGGAATGTTGATTAAAAATTAACAGTACTTATAATTTTGATGCTAGTTCATTTGCACTAATTTCTGATTACTTAAATAATAGATTTCAATTTGTAAAATTTAATAAT
Source organism: Hofstenia miamia (assembly GCA_900660155.1). Lineage (NCBI taxonomy): Eukaryota > Metazoa > Xenacoelomorpha > Acoela > Hofsteniidae > Hofstenia > Hofstenia miamia. The sequence goes on from CABFPE010000571.1 coordinate 475,209, forward strand.
GAATAATCAAATCTTTTAAAAATTGACCGAGGGGTTTCACAACGTTTTGCTTTGGGTCCTTTGTTGTTAAATATCTATATAAATGATATTTCAAATCATATAAAATATAATGTAAGTGATATGCAGATGATACATTAATCTATACTACAAACATCAATTAACCTCAATCCAATTTACATCTCATTCATGATTTTAAATTAAAAATATAATGTCTCTAAACGTTGAAAAAACAATCTTTATGAAGATGAATAAACTAAGTAAAGAACAGTCCAAAGAAACAGCTATATATTGATAACAACGAATAAAATATTTGAGAGTGTTAATAGACAATCAACTAAAAATCCATTGTAGGATGTCTATAAGTAAATAAATATAACTGCATTTGGAATGCAATTGAAAATATTTTTAATAGTTTCAAAGGCGTTACATAATTATTGTATATATCAAAAGCGTACTGAATATATATATATATATATATATAT
>CABFPE010000572.1:56602-73132 GCA_900660155.1 Hofstenia miamia
ATATTGTGTATTTAGAATCGCTTAGTTTTACTTCATAAACAATTTTTTGAGAAAACACATTAATCTGTATAACTTTTTGCCAACGCAAGTTGTTTCAATTCTACCGCCAACCATGCATATATATATATATATATATATGTATATATCTACACCAATTTTATTAATTATAGAATAAATAAGGTTGTAATTTGTTTTTTAAATATTATATGAAAAGTAGTTATAGCAACATTAAATACATATTTGATTAAAAGAGTTAATGCAAGGAAATATCTCAAACCGAGAAATAAATAACCACAGCAAAGAATAAACTATAGATTTTGATACATATTACATTAATTGGCCGACTAAATAATTAAGTATAGAGTAAGATTTCAAATATATAAAGGCAAATATCAGAAATATAAAATATATTGCTAAAATCAACCAACAAAAATTTTTAAGAAAATAGCTATAAAATGATAATAAACAATCTACAGAAACAAAAATATTCAAAAATACAATGTTAGGTATGTGGGAAATATTGATTAAAATAACATTGAATCTTTGCTGAGCAAACATATTTTCAAGAATTACTAAATTGAACTACCACATTTGAATGTTCGAGAAATAAAAATTGTAATAGACAATCTACACAAACAAAAATATTCAAAAATACAATGTTAGGTATGTGGGAAATATTGATTAAAATAACATTGAATCTTTGCTGAGCAAACATATTTTCAAGAATTACTAAATTGAACTACCACATTTGAATGTTCGAGAAATAAAAATTGTAATAGACAATCTACACAAACAAAAATATTCAAAAATACAATGTTAGGTATGTGGGAAATATTGATTAAAATAACATTGAATCTTTGCTGAGCAAACATATTTTCAAGAATTACTAAATTGAACTACCACATTTGAATGATCGAGAAATAAAAATTGTAATAGACAATCTAACACAAACAAAAATATTCAAAAATACAATGTTAGGTATGTGGGAAATATTGATTAAAATAACATTGAATCTTTGCTGAGCAAACATATTTTCAAGAATTACTAAATTGAACTACCACATTTGAATGTTCGAGAATGAAAATTTTCATAGAGATTTCTATAAGTCGACCATTCCTGTCAAATAACATATAAATCCCTAACATATTTGCAGTGTTTGCAAAACATGTGAAGCATTCTTATATTAATGTTATCAATACTTAAAAATTCAACGGAGCATAAATTAGGCAAGGCTTTGAACGCACGTGGTGAAAATGTACGAATACTCATGTTTTTAACAAGTTTTAATCTTTTAGAACTTGAAAATTTAACGCCAGATATGCAAAGTTTCTCTAAATTTTTACAGGTGGCCAATACTTTTTCAAAGCATCTGTGATCAATAGTTTCTCCTCTCCAGTACGGGTCTAAACATAATTCAACGAGATTTTCTAAATACAAAAATTTATATGCTAATAAATTCTTTGAAATGTTTAATGGAGATTCTGTATCAAAACTAATTGAAAGTCTTTTTATAGAAGAAAAATTGATGGAGAAGTTACAATGCTGGTTTATAGTAATATCAAGTTCGTCTAATTCAACATCACGTTTGCAGAAGAAATCATAAAAAGCTTTATTGAAGCCATTGGAAAAAGGCATAATTAATTTTTTAAGATTTTTCTGTTTGTAAATAAAAGTTCCTAATATTGCGCTTTCACGGAGTTTTATAGTCTTTAGATTCTTGTTGCGTTTAACCAAAATTGCAAAATCTTCATCAGCATAATCATTAAGATTTGTTACATCAAGAGAAGATAAATTAGTAAAATTAAGGGAAGCTATAGCACCATCTAAGTTCATGTAGGAGTAGCAACCCATGCGTAAATGGGTTAAATTTGCCAAATTTCTAGACATATAAAATAGAGCAGTATAACTAACATCCATATTTTCAATTTCTAAATGAGACAAATTCGGCAAATTGCTGATTGCAAAAAGGGAATCATCGGAGAGATTTCTACAATCGTACACACACAAGCGTTGGATACCTAGTAAATGATCACAAATGTGTGCAATTGATTTATCAGTTAGTTGCAAACTCATTGATATATTAAGATTCTTCAACTGAGTAAGTTTTGATAGATAAAGAAAGCCTTTATCAGAGATGTTTTCGCAATGAATTAAAGAAAGACTGTGAATATTCGATGCATCATTGACCAGTTTATATAAAATATAATCCGTAAATGAAGATTGACCTTCCACAGAAAGACATTCGGCTCCAGATAAATCGTTAAAAGAAAACAAGGTAAGAAAAGATCGCATTGAATTTTCGCAATCGGAGTCTATAATGCTAACATTTTTCCAAAGTGTTTTTTCATGGGTAAGTAGGTACCAACGCCTGCAAACCTTTCTTATTGATCTGCACAAAAAAGTTGTAGAAAAATAAGTGAATATTGTTAGCCAAATCTCGTCAGGCAAAGCAGATAACGATCTGGAAGGATCAACTGTATACATTGAATCAACTAAACATCAAAAACAATATTACAGATGCATCACTAAACTTATCATTTCAGAATTATATTAGGTTACATATTAAAAAAATAAGTTGATTTAATTCAAAATTACAGAAAATGATAGCTTTCCCCTTCAACAAACAGAGTATTTGTAAATGTCCAGTTGCTTAAATTTAAACTAAATCGGACAAGTACTTTAAGAAAGAAGACCCCCTGTGTTTAAAAATTTAACTCTAGTTAAAATTAAACTCCGGTTGGATGATCTAAGTATGTATGTATATGATTCAGTTTTATTACATAATCACTTATAGAAAACGTAGTTTTTGATCTCCAGATGAACTAGGCGTGTAGATATTGAAAGAAAATGTCGAATTAGAGAAATCTTGAAAATTCATTGCGGATGCGACAGCATGTGACATAGTTTTAGTGCCTTCAGGAAAATTGAAATCCCTGACATGTTATATATTTCTGATAAACAAATTCTATAGATCTAGGAAGTATTTACAGAAAAGAAAATTTCAAAATCATCAATATTATAAGAATTTGCAGCGTTAATGCGGAGGGAGGACAACAACTATGGGATATACATACTTGTGAGCAGTAAACGTACTCAAAGCATTTAAGTTAGTTGAGAAAACCACAGAATTAGTAATTAATTTATTTGTTACCATTGTTACTTAGTCTTAATAAGTCTCATTTATTAAAATCTTAACTTTTTTGTTACAAAAATAAAATCTTGAATGTAGGGTATGATGTCGTACACTTGAACGCCCGTACTTGACGCCCATGTAAATTTGTAGCGGCGGTCCCTTCATTCGAATATCAAACATGACTAGTTGGGCGAAATTTCATGAAATTTATACTGCCGTCATTATTAGTTTAAATTTGTAAATTCCCACCATGTGGTTTCTGCCACTGGTACCCGTTATAGTTTATGATTATTTTCAATTGTTAATTTTCTAAGGCAACATTGTACGCCTCTGCAAGGCAGACTGGCACGTTTTCATGTGAGTGTCCAACATCGAAAAAACAGCATTCATCACTCCTTATGGACTATTCGAATGGTTAAATATGGGCTTCAGGCTCTGCAATGCTCCTGCAACCTTCCAACATGATGCTACAAAAGTGCTCCTCAATGAACAACCTAAAATAGAAGGAAGTATAGCTGCATATATCGACGATATTCTGATCTCGTCCTTAACAATTGAAGAGCATTGCAATAAACTAAACAGAATATTAAACCTACTATATAACGCTGGTTTACGCATCAACGCAAAAAAGTGCTCCTTCGCAATGAAAAAGGTTACATTTCTTGGCAGAATTATTCAACCTGGAAACATCAAAATCAAAGATAACGCAAAACAATTATAGAGGAGACCCAACCGCCGAGAAACAAAAAAGATCTGCAACGAATCCTGGGATTTATCAACTACTACCATATGTTCATCCCCAACGTGGCAGACAAAACATACAACATGTCAAACCTCCTTAAAGGAAAACAAGACTTTGCATGGAACTGGAAACAGTAACAACAACTTGATGAATTGAAAAAATTCTTGAAACAAATTCCGACACTAAATTGCCCAAATGCCACTGACACATTCATTCTAGACACTGATGCAAGTAGTCAAAATCGAGCAACCTTAAGCTAAATCCAAAACGGAGAAGAAAAACCCATACAGTACTTCTCACGAAAACTAAAGACCACAGAACTTAACTACACTAAACTGCTAGCTTTGGAAGAATCACTAAAAACCTTCCGATATTTTCTCATCAGCGAAAATCTTTCACAGTTTGTACAGACAACAGCAGCTTATGCTGGCTGAAAAAATATTCAGGGGATCAATTCACAATAATAGCTTGATAAATTGAGTATCTAAGCGATTTCTCCTTTTCCATAACCAAGCGAAGAGGAAGACTACACAACAACGCAGATCTATGGACAGCTCTACCACAATACCAAAAGAGTTGAAAAAACCAGAGCGCGAAAAGGTCAATTTCAACTTCATCCCCAGTAACCAGTACGAACAACTCACAGACGTCAATGTAGACAAAAATGGCAAACCCATGCTGTTAATATCAATAGGCAAAGAAATAAAACCGGAGGAAATAGCAGTAGCACAGCTTAATGACATCATTCTACACAAAATCATTGATAAAATTGAAAAATAAAAGGAAATTGAAAACATCTAAATAATCAGAAAAACGCGGATGGTTACTTACCGAAAGCGGTGTCCTTTACGCAACATCAAAAACCAACAACAGCATTGCTCTTGCGGAATACTACAAAGGGAATTAGTAAAAAATTTCATGAACGCGGACATACCGACATATATCAAACCAAAATCACAATCCACAAACAATTCTTAACGATATATCTGCGAAAAACAATAGAAGACGTGATCAACAAATGTCCCATGTGCATTCTCTAATACAAAGCAAAGTTCCCAGAACAACGCGTCGAACTGGAGAAAATCACATCTGAGAGAATGAACCAAATCATAAACATGGACATCGAACAACTCTCTAAAGACGAAGAACAAGATTATTAATATGTACTACTATTAGTAGACAATTTCATGAAATATAGTAAAATGATACCAATACAAAACATCAAAGCACAAACCGTAGCTGAAGCAGTAACCAACAACTGGATCGAGCTGTACAGTTCAAAAGCAGACTATTACAATGCCTAGTAAAACACCTAGAGGTAGTACATAACCACACAACCCACCACTCACAAGCCAACGGAGGAGGTGAATGCTTAAACCGAACGTTAATCAAACTTATGCAGGCTACAACTACCAATATAGGTGGAAAAGATTGGCGAGAAGTACTCTCAATAATTGAGTACTTTTATAACACATCGACCAACGACACAACCAAAATAACGATATACAAAGCTCTCTATCTCCACGAAGCGCCAACACCTGTACGCATGCTATTCGAAGATTACAAAAATCGAATCGACCAAGAATACTGCAGAAATCTGATCGAAAAACTTAACCTAACTCACGAAATCATCTGTGCCAACCCCGATGAGAGTATCATACATCAACAACGCTATTACAACAAATTTATGTATGGCAAACCACACAAAGTAGGCGAGCAAGTATACCAATTCCAACCCGGAGTGATCACCACCGAAAAGCAAGTTCGAAAACTCGCTATTAATTGGCTCGGCCATTTCATAGTGAAAATAGTTCTACCACACAACAGTTATCTGCTACGCAATGAAAAAATTACGAATTTTTCAAAATCTAAAGTGAACTGCAAAAAACATTGAAGATGCTAGAATCGACAAAATGAAAAACTTCACTCTGATAAAAAATCATAACACTGAACAATATGACACCAGCCGGCTAGATAAAATAGAGGAACAACCTCTCATTAAAAATCTCGAGCAACCTAAACAATGAAAATTGCCAATGCTTACACAACCAAGTCGTTCTGCTAAACAAAACATTGATTAAAACGAATGCCATATTAACATAGTTTCCTTGCCTTAAATGATGAAAAGCATTCAAAGGACAACTCGTCCTCTCAAATTTTAGTCAGTAGAAGTGCACCAGACTCGGACGCCTTTAATAGTGGAACAGTTGCAGATTCAGGAGCTAGTGTTGACATTCCTTCAAATTCAACAGGCCCTACTAAATCAAAAAGGGTGGGCGAAAAAAGAAAACACTTCCAATTTCACGAATCCCCACTAAACATCAAATCATAGGAAATCTATCCAAAGTCAGTTCCACAAAGTCTGAATGCAGCAGAAAACAATCCGCCAGTTACCAGAAACATTTAGAAAACATTTTCACATATGAAGGAGAAGTACTGCACCCTTACTTCATCGCAACACATCGAGTGCGACACATTACTTAGTAACAATCTTTCTAAAGAAACCAAAATTATAACAACAGACCCCCTTAGTATATCTGAACAAAGGATCCACCATGGCGCCTTACGAACAATAGACCCGAAAAACGAAAAAACGACCAAAAATTAGTACACTCATCTTCTATGAAGAATGGATGTGAGAAGAACTCAGTCGAGAATACCTGAGAAGCACCACGCATATTATGTTAAAACACAATATCACACAATATCTACAAGTTCGTAAAGAACAAAAAAGCCTGTCAAAAAATACCCTCGATCAACATCGATTGGAAAAACCTTATGATTATCTACTTCCTAAAACTTGTAGACAAGGATGATACAAAAATGGTACAACACATGAACCAGACCTTGGTCACCACCCAAACCATTAACGTTAAAATTATATTCATGTATATATAGAAGAAGATAGTGAAAACATACCGAATAGAGTACTCGATCTTGAATAACTTGAAAGGTTTCACATCATTCGCCAATGAACGTTTCAAAGAACAGCAGTCACATCTAAAAATAGCATTACTGACTTAATATTCATCGACGTACTAGTTAATAGAAATTTACCACTACAACGTATAATCACCGAAGAAAGAATAGCTATCGATATTCTTCTCCAAACTCAAACTTTGGAAACACTTGATCCCCACTGCATTAATTCAAACATCACAGATATCCAATGTAAATTCTCATTCAGTCAATCTCAATATGCACTAAATGAAATTCACAAAAGATTGACTGAACTAAAAGCAACCAAATACAACAACGAACAATGGCCACAAATCAAAATGGAATGTGCACACCGAAACTATGAAATTGCCACAGAAAGATTACTTAACTGAGTCGTCACAGCCTCAAGATTCAAGGACAAAACATCTTTTAGAAAAGATATCTTTGAAGAAACTCAAATACCCGATATACCAGCCATCCCAGCTTTATGGCTACTAAGCATCTTCTTAACACACGATAACTTAATCCAAATTCCAATAACAAAAAGAACTCGTTAGGTTTTATTACAATAAATTCAGAAACAATTGACTCGTCTGGTATAGATACCTCCCTTATAAACACATCGACTTAACATATAAAACATACAAATTGAAGAAGAGCTCCTCAACAAAGCCACACTAAAACTTTCCCCATCACTACAGGAACAAATAGATAAAGTTGTTAACGAAAAAATAACAAAAACGGAAGCTATCACAAGATAAGTCTGGACAAAAGGAGAAGACCAAGACATGCTAATCTCCATTGTGGAATAAATAAAGACTCACTTCTTTACAGAGTCCTACACAAAAACAGAACTCGAATGCCTAATGACCCCCTACAGCAAACTGCCATTGATGTTGAGTGCGCATCAGCTAGATTTAACATCGATGGAAAATCCAAAAACGCCCTAAAAATCTAATCAATTACCCAATCAACATCAGAACAGCGGAAATCACTACCACTCACGGAAACTGGCTACAACTAGAGAAAAAGATTGCCACGCATTTTGCATTCCACCTCCCATCCTACATCTACCAGTCATCATGCCTTACACCAAGAACAAACATATAAAACCAGTAAGCTATGGCATCCCCAGCCAAAGCCTATACTTCAACAATTACAAAGACATCTACCACTTCAAAGAAAAACCCCATTTAAAGCAACAGTACGCATTTAAAAAAAGAAACAAAGAAAACCGTTTATACGTTGATAGTAAACATACACCCGAAAAAATATATAAAAAAGGCAAACCCATACATTCGCAAATACATGATCTTAAATCAAAAATAGAGAACAAGAAAATCAAATATATTACCGTTTTCGCTGGAGCGAACGACTTCATCTGGCTGAACACCTGGCAAGAGCAATATAAATACTATAATGTCACCAAACGCATTGAAATAGTAACAATGATTAGGGCGGGCGAAAACTATCCGGATAAGATGACGGAACAACTAATAGTGGACAACATTAACTTCCTCTACAGAAATACTAAGTACCATAAGTCGTTAACTGCGTTGCTCCAGTTTTTCTTCCCAGATTCCAAGCTGGACACCAGTGAAGCTCACACATCGGACACCGATGCGAAAATGACACTGATGATAGCCTTAAAAGGAAAGAAACTCTATCGTAAATTCTATGAAACATTTCAGAGAAGAATGAAAAACTTAAGACAATCCATCAAAATCACTAAAAACATTACCAATCTCAAATACATCAAATATAAAAGGATACCTACAACTGAAATTGAAACGTTCGCTGGACTCACTCTCCAACACTAATTGAAAGGATACACGCATCCTGGAGCTATTGGATCGCACGTACAACCTTCTCTACCAAACGGAAAACCTATAAACTCTTATACATAAACTATAAACTTTATTTTAGTTAGCAGACACAGAATTTCCTTCAACATAGTGATGCGGTCCCTTCATTCAAAAATCAAACATGACTAATTGGGCGAAATTTCATGAAATTTATAGTGCCGTCATTATTAGTTTAAATTTGTAAATTCCCACCATGTGGCTTCTGCCACTGGCACTCGTTATTGTTTTTGATTATTTTCAATATATTTGTAGATCAATTTTCTTTCTAAAACAACTGGTTATATTGAATACCATACTGACATACCTCAAGCTAATAAAAAAAATACCACCTCATAATACAATTAAAATGACGGAATTTACACATAGCCAAGAATTTAATCTCCAAAATTTCAGTTATCTTGGCTAACTATACTCGGTATTGTTAAAACCATTTCAAATATTATTTTCATAACACCAAGTTATTTTTTTAGTAAAACAAAAGAAAATTAGGTTTCAAAGTGACTAGCATTTTGGGGTTTACCATGCTGCAGGTGCTAACATGAACCACAGTCCCCCTGCATAATTTTGGCACCATAACTATAATATTACAAAACCCAAGAAAAAACTAAAAAAGGGAAAGCGTATGAAAAAAGTACAGAAGCTTTTGATAGGCTTTACAATAAAGAAAGAACTTTAAATTATCGATGTCAATAAATGTATGTAAAAGGTAATGGAAGGAGCAATATACAGTCCTGGACAAAAGAAACCGACCACTATGGCTTTTGTATGTATAATTAACCTTAATGTAAATGTAATTCCAATAATACATTCTCAATTACAAATAATTGTATAGGAATATAAAACTAATACCTATAATCAAACAAATCATGAAAGGCACTAATATTTAGTGTGTTGTCCACTAGCTTTCAACACTCACTCTATGCGTCTGGGCACAGTGCAAACTATTGCCATTCAATAGGCTGGTGCAATGTTAGTACACTATATTTCCATTATTGCGTTTTAAATTCTGTAACTGACGTTGGTGCTTCTTCTACATATCCAGGCCATGGTGATAAAACATTGATGCTCACAGAGCCAATCTTTGCCTGATGGCATGCAAGGATCCCACATTGTCAGTGTATTGGCTGCAGTAATAGCTATATTTCATTGATCCATTTTTTATTACAGATCTACACTCATTCAGTATGTCGCTATTTTTTGCACTGTATCACAGGCAATCAGTGCCATGGGCATTGTTTATAACCATAAACTTTTAGAAGTAGCATATTTGATGCCATTGATCAGGTGTTAAGCCACGTCTCTCAAGCATAAACATACTTGGCCATATCACTTCCTACAGAAAAAAAAGAATGCACAATGCAAAAATGGAAGAAAGTTATTTTTTTCAATGAAACACAGGCAAAGTAATGTGAATCTAATCCACAATTAGTGTGAAGAGCAATAATTTAGTAGTTGTATCCCTGCTATACAATTGTGGATCAATTATAGTGCTTCCTGCAGTAGAGGAATGGCTATTGTTCCTCAGAAAAGGAATGTCAACTCAGAATTTTATATTACAATTCTTGAGGATAAGCCTGTGAACTTTCTGTGGATATTGATTCTTCCAGCAATAACAGTGAAAAACTGGATCTGGCAGCATAACATAAATGTGTTATTACAATGGTCTGGTTCGTCTCTAGATTTTAACCTAACAGACAATTGTTGAGTTTTATTGAATCAAGAGGTGCTGAAGCAACAACCAACCTCCATTGCAGAATTGGAGAAAGCAACCACAGAAGTGCGGTGTACTAAGATTACACAATCCTACTGCCAGTTATTGGTACAATTTATGTCTAAACACATCGCAGCAGTGCTGAATGCTTACTGATTATACACCAAATATTAGTGCCTTTCATGTTTGCTTTGATTATAGAGATTAGATAAATATCCCTACTACGCAATTGTGGTTAATTGATAATGTATTATTTGAAGTATATTTACAAAAACCAGTGGTAGGTTTCTTTTGGCGAGAACTGTACATGTACATTACCTAAACGATGAATGCAATTTAATTTAATAGTGATATTATATAAGCCTAACAATCACATTCGTTTCATATACATCACTACACTAATGATATCTTACAAAACATCATAAACTAGTTGAAGTCTGTTTGCATTGCAAAAATTAAACATACGATACAAGTGGTGATAAAAAATACCCGCTTACATTTGCAGAGAAAAATACCTTCAAAAGATGGAGTAATAAATTTAACAATCATATCCGATTTCTCAAGTTCAAATTTCTTCATAGATATTTCTGAAAGGCAACCGCGTACATCCAAATTCTTAAGATATTTGTAAATATTCGCAAAGAATTCCAAGCATTCCTATATTAATATCAGTAACACTTGAATATTGAAATGAGCATAAATTAGGCAGGAATGTAGCTAGCTTCAAAACACCAAATTCGTCAATATCAATCGTAGGAATATTTACAGCCAAAAATGTGTTTTGAAAAAAAATGCTGTGAAAAAAATTGCAATTTCATAGCAAAACAGATTCAGTTCTTAAAATGCTTAGTGTAAATTTTTAAATTTTACATATTAAACTTCATCAATTAGAAATCTGTCGTTTTTACCTTAGAATTGATATATTCAGGAAGATATCTAGCGACATTATTATGAATTTCAAATATCTATTTTAGGTACTAGGTTTCACATTTTATTATTTTTGTGGGAAATAAAATGAAAATTCTAACCAACAATCTTCATAAATAAAATTTTTTAAAAAATCAATGTTAGGTATGTGGGAAATATTGATGAAAATAACATGGAATCTTTGAACTACCACATCTGAATATTCAAGGTTGAATTTCTTGATAGAGATTTCTGTAAGTCGACCACTCGAGTCAAATACATATAAATTCCTAACATATTTGCAGTGTTTTTTTGCAAAATCTGCTTAACATGTTCAAGAAGATTTGTTATTTCAAGATAAATTAGAAAAACTAATTGAAGATATGTCACACTTTAAGATGAAGTAGCAATGGCAACCTATTCGTAAGTGATATAAATTTGGCAAATTTCTAGACATATAAACTAGAGTGCTACGAGTATATATATACATATATATATATATATATATACATATATATACATATATATATATATATATATATATATATATATATATGTATATGTATATATCTACACCAATTTTATTAATTATAGAATAAATAAGGTTGTAATTTGTTTTTTAAATATTATATGAAAAGTAGTAATAGCAACATTAAATACATATTTGATTAAAAGAAATATGAACAAAAAAAATTAAATTAAAAGAGTTAATGCAAGGAAATATCTCAAACCGAGAAATAAATAACCACAGCAAAGAATAAACTATAGATTTTGATACATATTACATTAATTGGCCGACTAAATAATTTAGTATAGAGTAAGATTTAAAATATATAAAGGCAAATATCAGAAATATAAAATATATTGCTAAAATCAACCAACAAAAATTTTTAAGAAAATAGCTATAAAATTATAACAGACAATCTACACAAACAAAAATATTCAAAAAATACAATGTTAGGTATGTGCGAAATGTATATTAAAAAAATATGATATCTTTGCTGAGCAAACATATCTTCAATAATTACAAAATTGAACTATTACATCTGAATGTTCGAGGATGAATTTCTTCATAGAGATTTCTGTAAGTCGACCATCCCTGTCAAATAGATATAAATCCCTAACATATTTGCAGTCTTTGCAAAACATGTGAAGCATTCTTATATTAATGTTATCAATACTTAAAAAGTCAACCGAGCATAAATTAGGCAAGGCTGTAGATATCTTTAACATCACCAATTCGTCAACACCTTTGAACGAACGTGCTGAAAATGTACGAATACTCTTGTTTTTAACAAGTTTTAAGTTTTTAGAACTTGAAAACTTAACGCCAGATATGCCAAGTTTCTCTAAATTTTTACAGGTGGCCAATACTTTTTCGAAACATCTCTGATTAATAGTTTCTCCTCTACAGTACGGGTCTAAACATAATTCAACGAGATTTTCTAAATACAATAATTTATATGCTAATAAATTCTTTGAAATGTTTAATGGAGATGCTGTATCAAAACTAATTGAAAGTCTTTTTATAGAAGAAAAATTGATGGAGAAGTTACAATGCTGGTTTATAGTAATATCGAGTTCGTCTAATTCAACATCACGTTTGCAGAAGAAATCATAAAAAGCTTTATTGAAGCCATTGGAAAAAGGCATAATTAATTTTTTAAGATTTTTCTGTTTGTAAATAAAAGTTCCTAATATTGCGCTTTCATGGAGTTTTATAGTCTTTAGATTCTTGTTGCGTTTAACCAAAATTGCCAAATCTTCATCAGCGTTTTCATTAAGATATGCTACATCAAGAGAAGATAAATTGGTAAAATTAAGGGAAGCTATAGCACCATCTAAGTTCATGTAGGAGTAGCAACCCATGCGTAAATGGGTTAAATTTGCCAAATTTCTAGACATATAAAATAGAGTACTGTTACTAATATACATATCTTCAATTTCTAAATGAGACAAATTCGGCAAATTGCTGATTGCAAAAAGGGAATCATCGGAGAGATTTCTACAATCGTACACACACAAGCGCTGGATACCTAGTAAATGATCACAAATGTGTGCAATTGATTCATCAGTTATTTGTGGACACATTGATATATTAAGATTCTTCAACTGAGTAAGTTTTGATAGACAACGAAAGCCTTTATCAGAGATGTTTTCGCAATGAATTAAGGAAAGACTGTGAATATTCGATGCATCATTGACCAGTTTATATAAAATATAATCCGTAAATGAAGATTGTCCTACAACAGAAACACATTCGGCTCCAGATAAATCGTTAAAAGAAAACAAGTTAAGAAAAGATCGCATTGAATTTTCGCAATCGGTCTCTGTAATGCTAACTTTTTTCCAAAGTGTTTTTTCATGGGTAAGTAGGTACCAACGCCTGCAAACCTTTCTTATTGATCTGCACAAAAAAGTTGTAGAAAAATAAGTGAATATTGTTAGCCAAATCTCGTCAGGCAAAGCAGATAATGTTCTGGAAGGATCAACTGTATACATTGAATCAACTAAACATCAAAAACAATATTACAAATGCATCACTAAACTTATCATTTCAGAATTATATTAGGTTACACATTAAAAGCATAAATTCTAAATTAGAGAAAATGATAGCTGTCCCCTTCAACTAACATAGTATTTGTAAATGTCCAGTTGCTTAAATTTAAACTAAATCGGACAAGGGCTTTAAGAAAGAAGACCCCCTGAGTTTAAAAATTGAACTCTAGTTAAAATTAAACTCCGGTTGGGAGATCTAAGTATCTTATGTATATGATTCAGTGTGCTTACATAATCACTTATAGAAAACGTATTCTTTGATCTTCAGATGAACTAGGGGTGTAGATATTGAAAGAAAATGTCGAATTAGAGAACTCTATTGAAAATTCATTGCCGATGTGACAGCCCGTGATCATATAATTTTTAATTCCTTCAAGAAAATTGAAACCATAGAATTAGTAATTAATTTATTTGTTACCATTTTTACTTAGTCTTAATAAGTCAAATTTATTAAAATCTTAACTTTTTTATTACAAAAATAAAATCTTGAATGTAGGGTATGATGTCGTACTAATTACAACATACATTAAAAATGTGTAAAAGGTCATCAGTACTAAGATAATTCAAACTAATCTAGGACAGGCACATAGCTAGGATTATGCAAAAGTGGCCTGTAAAGTAGATGGGGACGGGGCAGTCCCATTACTACTTTAAAAGAATCAATGAAAACTTTTAATATATTTTTAAACAAGCTATATAACAAGTCGTCATTGATCGATTTCTTAATTCTTTATGGTAGTATTAGAAATACTAGTTAATACTATCAAACTTCAACTGAAATATGATCTTATATCTATTTTATATACTTATCAAGTTGCAATGAGAAATATGTTTTAAGATACATGACCTTAATATAATAACAACATGTATCACCTAACCGTATGCAGTCATTATTAAGGCTGACTAAGAAAATATGTTTCTTGTTGGCCATAAGCATTAGTAAACTAGCGCCCATATTCCACAGCTTTTGTCTAGCATTGATGAGCCCCCTCTGCAATAGCAGGCTCATAAACGCGTTCAACCAGGGCTTGCTCCCACGTTTCTTATATAAATGTAACAGCATGAACTGCTTGATGCAAAATAACGCCTAATAATGATGTTGATTTGGCGGGCAAATAAATGTTAGTAATGTTAAACATCTAGCCAATCAGTGGTTAATTGTAATTCGTAATCATTCACTTGTTATAATTCCTTCATGTTTAAATACCGGTACTCGAGNAGTAAAAATGAGGTTCAGTTCCGGCCATGTCAAGAATGCCGATTTAATCGGGAAAAAGTCCGATTTTGGCCAGTTTTTTTCCCAATGTCAGTAAACTACATGCTTAAGCCATTTCTAATATCAGAATTTCAAAAAAAACAAGCGGGGGTACTGTGTTGTTTGAAAATAATACGTAGCAACTTCAATGTATTTAGCACCTGTATACATAAGATAACCTATAATAGAGCTCACGAATATATTTTTGGCGATTTATACTTAGCACCCGTGCAAATAGGTTACAAACATTACAATCTCGTTTTTTTGAACCAAAGATAGCGTTCTGTTTAAAACCCTATTGTTAAAAATTTACATGGTATTTCATTGGCAAGAAAGCTTTTAAGTTGCCACCAATAACACCAACGTAATTAAGGCATAGGAACTGATATACTAGCAGTAAAAATCAATTGTAATATATTGCTAGCCCATATTTTCATTTTTTCAAGGCGTGACAGGCACACTTGAACGCCCGTACTTGGCGCCTATGTACATATTGTAGCGGCGATCCCTTCATTCGAAAATCAAACATGACTAGTTGGGCGAAAATTCCTGAAATTTATACTGCCGCCATTTATAGTTTAAATATGTAAATTCCCACCATGTGGTTTCTGCCACTGTTACCCGTTATAGTTTATGATTATTTTCAATTGTTAATTTTCTAAGGCAACATTGTACGCCTCTGCAAGGCAGACTGGCACGTTTTCATGTGAGTGTCCAACATCGAAAAAACAGCATTCATCACTCCTTATGGACTATTCGAATGGTTAAATATGGGCTTCAGGCTCTGCAATGCTCCTGCAACCTTCCAACATGATGCTACAAAAGTGCTCCTCAATGAACAACCTAAAATAGAAGGAAGTATAGCTGCATATATCGACGATATTCTGATCTTGTCCTTAACAATTGAAGAGCATTGCAATAAACTAAACAGAATATTAAACCTACTATATAACGCTGGTTTACGCATCAACGCAAAAAAGTGCTCCTTCGCAATGAAAAAGGTAACATTTCTTGGCAGAATCATCCAACCCGGAAACATCAAAATCAAAGATAACGCAAAACAACTTATAGAGGAGACCCAACCGCCGAGAAACAAAAAAGATCTGCAACGAATCCTGGGATTTATCAACTACTACCATATGTTCATCCCCAACGTGGCAGACAAAACATACAACATGTCAAACCTCCTTAAAGGAAAACAAGACTTTGCATGGAACTGGAAACAGTAACAACAACTTGATGAATTGAAAAAATTCTTGAAACAAATTCCGACACTAAATTGCCCAAATGCCACTGACACATTCATTCTAGACACTGATGCAAGTAGTCAAAATCGAGCAACCTTAAGCTAAATCCAAAACGGAGAAGAAAAACCCATACAGTACTTCTCACGAAAACTAAAGACCACAGAAGTTAACT
>CABFPE010000572.1:74132-95980 GCA_900660155.1 Hofstenia miamia
TATATATATATATATATATATGCTAATATAGGGCTGCTAATTATCTTTGTAATGATAACCTTTTACACATTTTTTAATGTATGTTGTTATTAGTACGACATCATACCCTAGATTTTATTTTTGTAACAAAAAAGTTAAGATTTTAATAAATGGGACTTATTATGACTAAGTAACAATGGTAACAAATAAATATATTAATTACTAAATGTATGGTTTTCTCTCTTAACTAACTTGAATGCTTTGAGTACGTTTACTGCTCACAAGTACGTATATCCGATCATTGTCGTCCTCCTCCCGCATTAACGCTGCAAATTCTTATAATATTGATGATTTTGAAATTTTCTTTTCTGTAAATACTTCCTAGATCTATAGAATTTGTTTATCAGAAATATATAACATGTCAGGGATTTCAATTTTCCTGAAGGCACTAAAAATATGTCACATGCTGTCGCATCCGCAATGAATTTTCAATAGAGGTCTCTAATTCTACATTTTCTTTCAATATCTACACCCCTAGTTCATCTGAAGATCAAAGAATACGTTTTCTATAAGTGATTATGTAAGCACACTGAATCATATACATAAGATACTTAGATCTCCCAACCGGAGTTTAATTTTAACTAGAGTTCAATTTTTAAACACAGGGGGTCTTCTTTCTTAAAGCACTTGTCCGATTTAGTTTAAATTTAAGCAACTGGACATTTACAAATACTCTGTTTGTTGAAGGGGAAAGCTATCATTTTCTGTAATTTTGAATTAAATCAACTTATTTTTTTAATATGTAACCTAATATAATTCTGAAATGATAAGTTTAGTGATGCATTTGTAATATTGTTTTTGATGTTTAGTTGATTCAATGTATACAGTTGATCTTTCCAGAACATTATCTGCTTTGCCTGACGAGATTTGGCTAACAATATTCACTTATTTTTCTAACACTTTTTTGTGCAGATCAATAAGAAAGGTTTGCAGGCGTTGGTACCTACTTACCCATGAAAAAACACTTTGGAAAAAAGTTAGCATTACAGAGATCGATTGCGAAAATTCAATGCGATCTTTTCTTACCTTGTTTTCTTTTAACGATTTATCTGGAGCCGAATGTCTTTCTGTTGTAGGACAATCTTCATTTACGGATTATATTTTATATAAACTGGTCAATGATGCATCGAACATTCACAGTCTTTCCTTAATTCATTGCAAAAACATCTCTGATAAAGGCTTTCGTTGTCTATCAAAACTTACTCAGTTGAAGAATCTTAATATATCCATGTGTCCACAAATAACTGATGAATCAATTGCACACATTTGTGATCATTTGCTAGGTATCCAGCGCTTGTGTGTGTACGATTGTAGAAATCTCTCCGACGATTCCCTTTTTGCAATCAGCAATTTGCCGAATTTGTCTCATTTAGAGATTGAAAATTTGGATGTTAGTTATACTGCTCTATTTTATATGTCTAGAAATTTGGCAAATTTAACCCATTTACGCATGGGTTGCTACTCCTACATGAACTTAGATGGTGCTATAGCTTCACTTAATTTTACCAATTTATCTTCTCTTGATGTAGCATATCTTAATGAAAACGCTGATGAAGATTTGGCAATTTTGGTTAAACACAACAAGAATCTAAAGACTATAAAACTCCGTGAAAGTGCAATATTAGGAACTTTTATTTACAAACAGAAAAATCTTAAAAAATTAAGTATGCCTTTTTCCAATGGCTTCAATAAAGCTTTTTATGATTTCTTCTGCAAACGTGATGTTGAATTAGACGAACTTGATGTCACTATAAACCAGCATTGTAACTTCTCCATCAATTTTTCTTCTATCAAAAGACTTTCAATTAGGTTTGATACAGCATCTCCATTAAACATTTCAAAGAATTTATTTGGATATAAATTCTTGTATTTAGAAAATCTCGTTGAATTATCTTTAGACCCGTACTGTAGAGGAGAAACTATTAATCAGAGATGTTTCGAAAAAGTATTGGCCACCTGTAAAAATTTAGAGAAACTTGGCATATCTGGCGTTAAGTTTTCAAGTTCTAAAAACTTAAAACTTGTTAAAAACAAAAGTATTCGTACATTTTCTGCACGTTCCTTCAAAGGTGTTGACGAATTGGTGATGTTAAAGATATCTACAGCCTTGCCTAATTTATGCTCGGTTGACTTTTTAAGTATTGATAACATTAATATAAGAATGCTTCACATGTTTTGCAAAGACTGCAAATATGTTAGGGATTTATATCTATTTGACGCGGATGGTCGACTTACAGAAATCTCTATAAAGAAATTCATCCTCGAACATTCCGATATGACTGTTAGATTTTTTAATTCACATTTTTCTTGAAGATATGTTTGCTCAGCAAAGATATCATATTTTTTTAATATACATTTCGCACATACCTAACATTATATTTTTTGAATATTTTTGTTTGTGTAGATTGTCTGTTATAATTTTATAGCTATTTTCTTAAAAATTTTTGTTGGTTGATTTTAGCAATATATTTTTTTGTTCATATTTGTCTTTATATATTTGAAATCTTACTCTATACTTAATTATTTAGTCGGCCAATTAATGTAATATGTATCAAAATCTATAGTTTATTCTTTGCTGTGGTTATTTATTTCTCGGTTTGAGATATTTCCTTTGCATTAACTCTTTTAATTTAATTTTTTTTGTTCATATTTCTTTTAATCAAATATGTATTTAATGTTGCTATTACTACTTTTCATATAATATTTAAAAAACAATTACAATCTTATGTATTCTATAATTAATAAAATTGGCGTAGATATGTACATATACATATATATATATATATATATATATATATATATGTATATATATGTGTATATATATCCCCTAGAAGCAACGAATTTTAGATCCATTTCAATTTTCAAAATTATTCGAAAGGTTAATCACCGCGCAAATGTATTAATTTATTACCCAAAACAAAATACTTTCCAATAATCAATTTGTATTTCGTCTCGGAACGCTACATCCGATGAAATTTTATCCGTTTCTAAAAAAATATTAAACAATATCAAAACAGCCTTTCTTATCGTATTGCATTTCTTTGTATCGAATTTTAAATTTTGCTTTGGCATTTCTTTTATGACATACATCAACTTTGAGATTAAGATCCCCAAATTCAAATTAGTTTTAACACTTGTCCTAACATCCTACAATGATTAATAGATTAGTACTAATTTATTTACTCTATATAATATGCAACTTCATATTTAGTAATGCAATTAAAATAAGCTGGTGTTTGAGTTAAGTTATATTTTCACATTTCGTCATAATTGATAGCATTCGAGGGATGTATACAACTTATTTGAAACGTTATTATTGGAAAAATGATATTTTTGTATGTTTTTAACTCTTTTCTAGCAATAACGTCAAATTTTTTAAATTATCTTCTACCGGTTAAGTATATCAATTTCGCATAATAATGTCACTGCAAATATCTTGAATCGATATTTGACAGAGTAAATATATTTTTTTGTAAGCTGACATCATTAAATTTTGTAAGCATTTAAATTTTACATGCAACTTCTATTAATGCACGCTGTGCTGTAATCAAATATCGTTTAACCCTTATTGGTACAAAACGATATACTTCGGCTTCTCATTTGTGCACAATACGAAAAGCTATCTATTCATTCAATGTATATTTACATTAATTAATTATTTTCTTTCATGACATGTTTTGTATTGCACTCCTCTCATTTTCCAATCAGAATTACGAAATATCCCTTTAACGTACGGGTGTAACATTTTTTACAAAATTATATACTAGTAATATCCCAAAGCATAAAGCATTTTTATTTGCTTTTCATGTTTAAGGGCCTTAGCATTTGATGCAGACAGTGATACAAATGATATTACATGTATCATATATAAATATGAAAATATATAGCAACAATGAAGTAGCAATACCTGACAATGAAACACATTTTGCTCTGATTGAAGAAAATTCCGATTAGCACTGATATGGACGATTTTTTAATAAATTATATTTATTCACAAGATGTATGTCATTTTCCACAGGTTCAATTTTGTTTTGCAGTTCATAAGTTTTAATAAGTACTGAATATTCCACAGAGTCTCAAACGTTTGGCAGTGTTTCAATTAATTTATTAGCTTTTTTATTTACTATCGGATGCTCTCACAATAGATGAAGGCTTGTTGAATCTGGAAAATTAGGACCATCAAAGAAAATAATGGCAAAGTGGCGCTACAGCATAGACATTTCTTTTTGTCTATATATATATATATATTTATATATATGTATATATATATATATATATATATATATATATATATGTATATGTATAATCATTTTGCATTATTGACATACACTTCATATTGTCTTAAATTAAAGATTTTATATTAACAAAATAATTATTAATTTCGTACATACAAATAAGCTTTTCTATATTACATTTCCTTAGTCTATTGTGGTTGTCCCCTTCTGCTCTTATAAGGTGATAGCAGCTAGGGTTTTGACGTATACATATATAATATTATATGCTGAACAGACAGCGTTTGGTCTTTGGATTAGCATTGGACTAAGTCGTAGAATTGGGCTTTGCTTCAGAATGAATCCCCAGATTAACTTTCGGTCTTGGTTAATCTAAGACCAGGGTTATATCTAACTGTGCAATAAATGCTCAAATACCATAAGCCCACAAAACTAGAAATTTCTTACGCAACAATTTTATTTATTTTGGTAACTTTGTTTACAATGTATTTCTTTGAATTTTTTATATAGACCTCATTTTCTGAATTTTACTTTATTGTAACAAAATGTTACACGCGTACTAAATAGGAATATGTAAATCACCGTACCAATAAGGGTAAAGGAATATAATAGAAGACCTTTTTTAAAACTATTTTACCGTATCATGTGAACAAGTTAGTTCATCAGAGTTTGTGTGAATAAATTCGCAAAATCTATATTCAAAATCCAGTGAATTTGTTTGCGCAATTGCCTGAATTAATTATAATTTAAACAACTGCACAATTCGAGCTTTCATTTGTGAATTGTAGGTGAAAACTCTAATGTATACATCGGTTATTGTAAGGTAGAATGAAACTAACTTATTTCTTATTCATCTGTAGCCTTAAGGGGGTGCCACATGATTAGTCTTTTGACTATAGTCAAAAAACTTTTTTGACATTAGTCAAAAGACTAACCGTGTGGCACCCCCAAAAAGTGACTTTTGCGGTTTACGATTAGTCAAATTATGAAATAGAAAGTGTTCTATTTGAAAATGACTATTAGTCAAAAGACTAACCGTGTGGCATCCCCCAATAGTCAACTTATAGTAATTTTTAAGGAAAATGGGAATTTTTATTTTAAATAACTTTGCACTTTCATCTTAAATGTAATTAATAAACAATATAATTAAGATCGTAACCATTAAGATAGGCGCAAACAAACAACTTGTCGAAATTGCTTTAACGTGTTTTTAAACCCAATTCCATTGGGGAGAGAGAGCTTTTTTCAAAGGCTAGTTGATTGCGTAGTTATTTTGAATTTTCTATAAAGATTGCAACATGCTAATTGCGTTAAACGTTTACATAATTCTTTAGGTAGGGCCCAACTTTTGTTGCTAAACCGATTAAGATAAGAAACCACATTGAAGGAATTCAAATTATTTCAAAATTATCCTATCACATTTCTCGCTGTAATTGGTTTAGCAACGAAAGTTGTATCGTTTGCGCTCTACCTTACATATGCGCTTGTTTATGAGTGATCAATTAACTATCCAATACACATTCGTGAGCGTAGAGAATGCGGCCTATTTAATACATCATCCAAAATGTTGTCCCGTCACCTACAGTTGAAATGTAAATATAGCGACTTCACTTAGTAATTTTTGTACGCAGAAACCTCTTTTGACTAATAGACAAAACGCAAAACCGCAATTTTGACTATAGTCAAAAGACTAACCGTGTGACACCCCCTTTAGATATAACTAAAATTGTTAGTTTGTGATAAATTTTTAATGCTATTTTTAGTAAAGTTCTTTGTTTAGCAAGAGTTATAGTCATTTCAATTTATACAATAAACATATCAGGCCTGGCGAAATATGGCTAAAAGAATTCTATTATTTTTGTACAACTTTTTTGTGCAGATCATTAGATCAATAGCAGTTTTTGCAAGGGCATGCAAATTTTTCAAAAAATCAGGGATGTATGTTAAACTATAATTGAAGCATTAAGAATAATTATTGATCGAAGACTTACGGAATTACATGCTAATGCAATCAGCGATATTAATTTCTGACACTAAGTATGGATATTGAAAATTGGGTTAAAATGCGACGCGGGGGTATGAACTTTTCATTCATCACCTGCTTCACAACCTCAATATGCTCGGATGTATCTGACTTTGTTTCTAATTTTTCTTTTAGTCTTCATGCTATTTCCTTGTGCTGGAATATTTTACACCCAATAAACAATAAAACGTTTTATACCCGGCTTATAATGGTATAACACGTTGTAAGACGTCTTAAGGTACGTCTTCTAAACGTCTTATAAAACACCATTTCTAAACGTTGCTGAATGTCATCTAGTGTCCACCAAATGATATTCTAAAACGTTTTCTAAACGTCTTCTAAACCATTATAAGACGTCTTCTAAACGTTTTATTGTTTATTGGGCACTTAATGTCAGGTACTAACTCTATCATCGAAACAGCATTTGCGAAGGCTATCATATTGTGGTCTGGTTGCTGTAGCCATAAATATAACATTTGCGATCAATCTTTTGCTCTCGCTAAGAAGGCTATTCTGCAACAAGTATGCACAATGACTTCTTAATTTTAGTTATTTAGAACCAATTCTCGTATATGTGTTCATTGCCATATATATCATAAAACATTCCATTGCATCGAATGTATTTCTAACAAACCTTTAATCTCTCAAGCTTATTTTGCTTGCTCAATTTTGGCTTCACTGAACTCTATATCTGCTTGATATATCAATGACTTATTAAGCGGGACGATAATGTTGCTCATATTCTGGTAGCATGAGATTTTTGTAAACTGCTTCAATGTTTAGTTCAATAATCGCATTGAATCTTGTTTTTCTGACCAATGTTTTTTCACAGCTGGGTGCATAATGTCGGACAAATATACTAATCTATTATTTACTACAATGTAGTTCTATCAATTTTGAGCTGTGTATGGTTATTTTAAGTTTTCACATATCAAAGTTGAATATGAATATAATACTTGCAACATTTGTGACTGAAAATCTGGATATTATTTGAAATAAAAATAATCACAAAATTGGACTAAAATCATTCTTCGCGTAGTTATGTGAAATCGATTAAATTTAGTACGTTGATGTGCATTGTAATACTTTAATTCCCTCATTTTCCGAATGAGTTCATTAACCGAGTATTGCAGGTATACGTTTTGCAAGTGAATAGCCTACTATAACTTTAACAAACTTGTCTTTGAACATTTCAATTTTGGTTAAACGCAACAAGAATCTAAAGACTATTGAACTTAGTGAAAACACAATATCAGGAGGTTTTATTTAACCCGACTGCCTAAGTTGACCGGGCTAATGGAATAATGTCGTTATGCAATTCAAAGCTATTTATCGCTTAGTTAACATAGATACAGATTCCTTCTACCTTTCACTTACATTTATTGACATCTACAATTTTCAGTTGATATTTTTTTTTCGTTTATTGGAGGGCTTCTCAAATAAGTCTTAAGTTTTTTAGGAGAACTTCAGCATCTCTTTTTAGGTATTGTCAAGTTGATTTAAAAAGCTTCTGTATTTTTTCATACACTTTCTATTTTTATAGTTTTTTTGTTATTTGTAATATAATAATGGGAGGAAAATTATGCGGGCGAATTGTTGTCAATGTTAGCACCGGCATCATGGTTGAAGTTATCATTAGAGTGCTGCATTTAGTGGTCGGTTGCATATCAAAAGAAACTGAAAATGCAGTTTGCACTCAAAATCGAAACTGAACTTTCCAAATTTAATGTTAAAATTCATTTGTGGTCACGAAGAGGAATTTTAGTCCTTCACGTCTTAAATTGCTTAATTAACCATTTTCACGCCTAAATGATTTACTTTAACTGAAACACTTACAAACAATCTTAATGGTCCAAATCATGTGTTCATTTTATACCACTCGTCTTGTCACAAAGTTTATTGACCGATTATTTCACGATGCCTAAAATTCTTCCTTTGAGTGAGGCTAAATTTGCAATAAGAGCTGAAATGCTTGAAATTTTTACTCAAGGGGGAAGTTTTCTATTCCGTGTTATGCGAAAAGTGTGGAAATGGTTTCTCAAAATTTCAAAAACCAAATACGTAATTTTGTTTCTAATTTCTCTTTTAGTCTTTTCTTGCTGTTTCATTGTGCTGGAATATTTTACACTAAAGGGCGAATACCAACTCTGTCATGGGAATAGCATTTGCGAAGGCTATCATGTTGAGGTCTTCTTACTGCAGCCATAAATATAACATTGTCGATAAATCTTTTGCTGGGCAGAAAGCACACCGAATTCCACTATACATGTACCTTACATAAATATATGCTATGTGGTCAGACAATTATACTACCGCTATTATTTACTTCTTTTTTGACCTGCAATAAACTAAAGTTTGTATAAATGCTATATATATATATATATATATATATATATATAATCAAAGATGGACGCGGGTACGGGTTTTGCCCGCGCGGGTGCGTGCAGTGCGGGTACTGAATTTCAAATACCATGCGGGGCGGTGCGGTGCGGTGCGGTGCGGGTGGACATTCTTATTTTGTTACATGTGTAATACTAAACTAATACAATATTAATTATACTACGAAATCTATTAATATAATATATTTGACTTTGACATCATTCACTCAATAAAACAAAATTAATAGAAAGTCAATTCTTTTGTTGACATTTTTGGCTTAATCGACAGGTGACATTTAAAAAATAGCGGGTAAATTTTTCTAACAGATATGCGGTTGCGGGCCTACTCACAGCCGAGCAATGATGTTGCTCATATTCTTCAATGTTTAGTTCAATAATCCGTGTGTATTTATAGCTTCTTTCAAAATACATCAAGACGAAGTTAATCTATTTTTCCATTGTGGGGCAAACGGGCGTTCACGAATGGACTGGTCATAACTATTTGCATTTTTTAAATTGATGGTGCCTGTGTCAACATTCTATTTTTTGCAAGTGAGATATCAATCAGGTAAGGATGCTAATAATCTATAAATGAAACACTAAGAAAAGAGTTATTGGTTGAAGACGTAAAGTATTTTAGGCTAATTCAATCACCAATATTAAGTTCTGACACTCTAAGCATTGATATTAAGATACCTTCACAACCTTCTTTATCCAGGATGTATCTGACTTTCTTCTAATATCTCTTTGTCTTTGCTTGATGTTTCTTTGCAGGAATATTTTACACTATTGGTCAAATACCCAATCCACGCTGAAAACATTCTAATTAAGCTATTAGTAATTACTCTTTGCTCTTTTTGCTACCATAAATGACTTTGGGAAACATTGGGCTTGCATAAATTGGAAAAATGTGTTTATTAACTTCTTGATATGGACAGCCGACACTTCTAGATTTGTGAAATACATAGACTTTATCATGTCAAATAAGATAGAGAATCCGCGGTGACAGTGGTTTGTATTAGTCTTTAAAGAATATAGCAAATGCAAAAAAGAACTGAACCATTACTTGGGATAGCAAGACCACCCCGTGATAAGCAATCAAATAAACCAAGGTTATAATTGGATTCCTGCCTGGTAATTTTCAAATGGTGTTCATTTTTAGCACGGTATTCAGGAATAAGAGATTCCCTTTCAAGACTGCACACTTTGGTTCTCGTTGTGATTCTGATCCTGGTTCTCTTCAATGTTGTAAAATGTCAAACGCTACTTCTTCTCAGTTATCCAGTTATTGCGGATAGATTTCAATAAATGATATGTATCAGGAAATATCAAAATGCGAGCGTTTCTGCTATTTCCAACGGCATTTAAAGTTAATCATGATTTTTTTTGCAATCTGGAATTGTAGACAATTGTGCAATAAACAGATCCACCAACCTCTGTAATTGTTGAAATTCTGTCCTTAGTTATGGAAAACTAGTCATTGGTACCAGTGTATACACAGGAACCATGCGGACAACAATCTTTAGCTTCGTGAAAGCAATTTTAATCATGAAACACAATAATGTTGTCGCAAAATTGTCCGAATGTTTACTATTTTTTTTAAAGAATTCCACAATGATAAGATAGACGAGCACAAATATAAACTTCATCGATTGATCACTGCAGTATTTAGATCATTCTTGCTGAGATGTGCGCAATAGGGATTTTATCCCCATATTATGGATAGACGATGGAAATCGTTGAAGCGTCCTAATAGAAGGCAGTTGCATGACAGTTCGTAAAATTCCATCTAAATTTGTTGAATGGGAAAACCCAGAAATGCAAAAATAAAGTCCGCCTTGCTATACAAGCGTGAATTCTTTGGTTGGTTAAGCAATTGTAATTGGCGACACATAAATTTAAAGTGTTGGCTGACACTGTCACCCGCATGATCGCCATTGGCTGATTCTTCTTCAGTGTTTTCCAAAAAAGTTTTTACTTACATTCAATTCACTCCATCTAATTATTTTCTTTGGGTTGGTAAGGAGTGGCATAGCATTACTGCAAAGATGTTCTTATGAAGTGTTATTGTCCAGAGAGAATAAGGTTTTAGTCTGATTTTCGAAAATAAATGAATACAATCATCAAATAAAATCATATCAAATTGTTTATAAATTTTTGAAAGAACGTCTGTGTCAAAACTTTAAAGAAATACGGTCTGTATCTTTGAATAGAGAAAGTTCGTCTAGTTGACAATCTCGTACACTGGAGGAATACCTATCAGAGGGTGGTTTTGGTGGTGGTATTGGTGTTGTTGAGAATGGATGGTTCAATGTTCTTGCCAATGAAGTTTACATATTACAGAATTCTTTGTATTATTTATTTTAATCGCATTTAGAAAAAATTTCAACCATTGATTTTGCTTTTCTTCATTTTGGGGAAACCAAAAACAGGAACTGTAACATTAGGCTCTTCTTTCGTAGTATCATAACCACTACGACATCCATAAACTACACATTTTTTGGCATTATTAATCTAAATCTGAAGCAGCAATTTAAAGCTCAACTAAATGAATGCATACATAAAAGATAAATTGTGGGAAAAACAAAACGTCTTTTCTCTTCTGCATTGCTTAATGTTAATAAAACAATATGTAGTAAATCTGCAAATGAAGTTAGAGAACTTGCTTATGTGTGTATTTTTTAAATTGCGCATTCACTTTTTGGAAATATAATTGCTGTGGTTTTTAATGTTCTTGCTTAATAGAATTTTATCCTCCAATTAAGCCTATTTTGGATGTCGTGACCTTCTCTTATGTACACCTTGGTATCGGATTATGAAAGTGTGTGCCAATAATTTATACGTAAGGATATATATATATATATATATAATATTTTAAGTTACTAATTATCTTAGTATTGATGACCTTTTACACATTTTAATGTATGTTAGAATTGCTACGTTATAACCTACATTGAAGATTTTCTTTTTGTAACCAAAAAGTTAAGTCATTATTAAATGGGGTACTATTAATGGCGGCACTATAAATTTCCGGAATTTTCGCCCAACTAGTCATGTTTGATTATCGAATAAAGGGTTACCGCCGCTACAATATGTACATAGACGCCCGTACTTGGCGACATCATACCCTACCTTCAAGATTTTATTTTTGTAACAAAAAAGTTAAGTTTTATTTAAATAGGACTTATTAAGAGTAATTAACAATGTTTATTAAATAAATTCAATTTTTACTAAGTTTCTTATTTTTTGTATATACTTCCTAGATGAATTGCATTTGTTTATGAGAAATGTATCCTGGATCAGGGATTTCAATTTTCTTGAAGGAAATAAACACAGTCTGTCACATCCGTAATGAATTTTCAATAGAGGTCTCTAATTCGACATTTTCTCTCGAAATCTACACGCCTTGTTCATCTGTAGATCAAAAACTACGTTTTCTATAAGTGATTATGTAAGCACACTGAGTCATATACATAATATACTTAGATCACCCAACCGGAGTTTAATTTTAACTAGAGTTCAGTTTTTAAACAGAGTGGGTCATCTTTCTTAAAGCACTTGTCCGATTTAGTTTAAATTTAAACAACTGGACATTTACAAATACTACGTTAGTTGAAGGGGACAGCAATCATTTTCTGTAATTTAGAATTATTTTTTTTAATATGTAACCTAGTGTAATTCTGAAATGATAAGTTTAGTGATGCATTTGTAATATTGTTTTTGATGTTTAGTTGATTCAATGTATACAATTGGTACTTCCAGAACATTATCTGCTTTGCCTGACGAGATTTGGCTAAAAATCTTCAATTATTTTTCTACTACTTTTTTGTGCAGATCAATAGCAAAGGTTTGCAGGCATTGGTATTCACTTGCCCATGAAAAAGAACTCTGGAAAAATGTTACCATTACGGAAACAGATTTTAAATCCTCAATGCGCTCTTTTCTTAGCTTGTTTTCTTTTAACGATTTATCTGGCGCCGAATGTGTTTCTGTGGAAGGACAATCTTCATTTACAGATTATATTTTATATAAACTGGTCAACGATGCCTCAAATATTCAGCGGCTTTCTTTAATTGATTGCAAAAGCATTTCTGATAAAGGCTTTCTTTGTCTATCAAAACTTACTCAGTTGAAGGATCTTAATATATCAATTTGTCCACAAATAACTGATGAATCAATTGCACACATTTGTGATCATTTACTAGGTATTCAGCGCTTGTGTTTATACTATTGTAAAAATCTCTCCGATTATTCCCTTTTTGCAATCAGCGATTTGCCGAATTTGTCTCATTTAGAAATTGAAGATTTGGATGTTAGTTATACTGCTCTAGTTTATATGTCTAGAAATTTAGCAAATTTATCCCATTTACGCATGGGTTGCTACTCTTTTATGATCTTAGACGATGCTATAGATTCCCTTAGTTTTACTAATTTATCTTCTATTGATATAACACAACTTGATGAAAACGCTGATGAAGATTTTGCAATTTTGGTTAAACGCAATAAGAATCTAAAGACTATAAAACTCCGTGACAGCGCAATATTAGGAACTTTTATTTACAAACAGAAAAATCTTAAAAAATTAATTATGCCTTTTTCCAATGGCTTCAATAAAGCTTTTTATGATTACTTCTGCAAACGTGATGTTGAATTAGACGAACTTGATATCACTATAAACCAGCATTGTAACTTCTCCATCAATTTTTCTTCTANTCTGCAAACGTGATGTTGAATTAGACGAACTTGATATTACTATAAATCAGCATTGTAACTTCTCCATCAATTTTTCTTCTATAAAAAGACTTTCAATAATTTTTGATAGACAATCTCCATTAAACATTTCAAAGAATTTATTAGCATATAAATTTTTGTATTTAGAAAATCTCGTTGAATTATGGTTATACCCGTACTGGGGAGGAGAAACTATTGATCAGAGATGCTTCGAAAAAGTATTGGCCACCTGTAAAAATTTAGAGAAACTTTGCATATCTGGCGTTAAGTTTTCAAATTCTAAAAACTTAAAACTTGTTACAAACATAAGTATTCGTACATTTTCGGCAAGTTCGTTCAAAGGTGTTGACGAATTGGTGATGTTAAAGATGTCTACAGCCTTGCCTAATTTATGCTCCGTTCGATTTATAAGCATTGATAACATTAATATAAGAATGCTTCACATGTTTTGCAAACACTGCAAATATGTTAGG
This sequence comes from Hofstenia miamia, assembly GCA_900660155.1. NCBI lineage: Eukaryota > Metazoa > Xenacoelomorpha > Acoela > Hofsteniidae > Hofstenia > Hofstenia miamia. The sequence continues at coordinate 88,009 of CABFPE010000572.1, forward strand.
GATTTAGATGTGTTTGATGCGGATGGTCGACTTACAAAATTCTCCATGAAGAAATTCAACCTTAAACATTCAGATGTGGTTGTTCAATTTAGTAATTCACATTTTTCTTGAAGATATGTTATCTCAGCAAAGATTTTTTTAATCAACATTTCTCACATACCTAACATTATATTTTTGAATATTTTTATTTATGTAGTTTGTCTGTTACAATTTTCATTTTACTTACCACATAAACAAGAAAAAGTGACACCTAGCACAAAAATATATTTGAAATTCATCCTTTTGTCGCTAGATGTCTTCCTAAATATATCAATTTTAAGGCAAAATCAACAAATATGAAGTAAAAAATGTACAATTCAAAAAACTATAAATTTTTAAGATTTTTTAATTACCCAGCTGAATTTGTTCTTAAAATTTTGCAATGCATTTGGAATTTTTTTCACAGCACATGTCGCAAAGCGCGAACTATTCTGTTAACATTTTTCCATTTTTGTACATGTACATTACAAATGTTAGAATAGCTAATCTGTGCATGTAGTGTAGTCTGTTTTAAAAGTTTCGAGAATTTTAAACGAATTGAAATTCTTTGGCCAATTACTGCATTTACAAACGCTGGATTTGAAAGAAGGCTTCATCATGTCAATCAGTGGATTCTGTGCCATATTAATAGTGTTTTCAACAAATACAAACCAAAATTCCAAAAATCTAAAGCAAGATTACAATAGTGTGTAGCAAATTTCAAAAATGTTTATTTAAAATTTTGCTGATATGTCCAGTCAACCTACAATAAACACTGCCTGGAAATATGTAGAAACGCAAATAGAAAATGTGTAATTAATTAAAATTTAATAGTTCCTATTCAGTAAGTAATGAAATATACTGATTCACTATATTAGCACAAAACAAGACTTTCCAATTTAAAAACGTTTTGATCTATAATGGAAATGCACATCAAATTCATGTAATTATAGCCATTCTCAATTCAACCAAAAACGGTTCAATCATCCAAAGTCAAAAGGTTGAATTATTTCTCTATGTGGAATAATTTCACATGCAGGATTTGAACAAACCCCAAAGGTTTGTGTTTTTGCAAATATTCATATCCCTTTACTAGACAATGTTAGGTTTCACGACTGTGAGATCAAGCCTCCGCTGCTTCGCCGGACATGATTGTAATCAAAATTGTGTTTTCGACAGTTGAGGTATACCAAAGGTTTCGACACGAGATTGTTTAAAAAAATATTTGTCTGCAAAGATTAGGTGATTTTTGTGGTTATGATAATTTTTCAACCATTATCAATAAAATTGTGAATCATGAAATGGAATGCATGTTTGCACTTACATTTAAATATGTTTTATATTTACTATTTAAAGGGGTAATTCAAATTTTTATTTAAAATTTTTTGTTGTGTAGTTTTAGAGAAATGCTTTATATTTTTGTATAACACTAAATTAATATATACGCCATCTGTCGAATTTCCTGTCTTAAAACCTATTTTAATACATGCAACATCATTTTTACAGTAAATATTGGAAAAATTGATACCGGTTCATTGCATTGCTTCGCAATATAATTTAAGATTTTTCCACTTCAAATTCGTATTTTGTTTTATAATTCATTATTAGCGATGTCCATGTAGTGGATGTTAATGGTTGATCAATTATTATGTCCCATTCAGTCACTAGTTTTCATATAGATTTTACCATTGTAATGGTTTGTCCTAAAAGGTTACACATCAATATTTCTGGAACTTTTATGTAGAGGTTTTTGAACATTTCCAAAAAATACTGAACTTTGAATGCTAAATACAATATTTTGTTTTGTGATGAATGGCGTTTACAAACATTTCTCCTTATGGCAAGCACTGGGCGTTTGATCTAGCTTTGGTTAGACCGGACAGTTATTTTTCACAAGAAAGGCATGTTGTGATTTGTTTGATTGAAATTTGGGAAACTATATATGTACTGAATGACATACCAAATATTCTTCTTGATGAACTTTACTGGAATTGCTGAAACAGGTAGCAAATAGTGCTTGTTGCGTCACTGCATAATTTCAATATAAAAAGTACTGGATAAATATTTCCAAAATGGCAATTTTGATGTGCGACACTAAATAGAAGCACTTTGGAACAAGTATACTTTATTAACTTTGGACAATTTGAACAGGAACTTATGCTACAATTTCTTTGAGTACAATAGTCCCAAAAATCGCAGTTTCAAATATGAAATCGCACACGCCTTCAAAGATTGATATTGATATAAAAACATTACAATTGGAATATGAGTGTTAATTAATATTAATTTTCATTGATAACATACACAACCTTGGCGACTACTGCCTGTTTGAGGGTAAAATACTGTGTAAATGATTTCTACCAAAAGTAGGTAGTAGATTGTCATTCATTTTACGCGTTCAAGGGAATTATAGATTTTATGTATGCAATGCCTTATTGCAATCGTTTCTTAACCCTATATGGCGTTCCTCAGCGACATTATAAAAACATTGATGTTTTAAATATAATCAGAATGTTTTTTCACACGTGGTTATTAAATGAACGGGACACAACCGTGGCTACATAAGACGAGTGCATAGAATAAAAATTAATATATTTTTACATTAACTACTAAAGGAAACCCCATCAACCTAAATTTATAGAAAAAATGCATAAAAACCAGATACAAAATAAATTGGTCCATATAGGGTTAACTAATTCAAATAGGCTATTTCTAGGTGAAACGCGCCATTGGTATGTCAGTAATGATGCAAAAGGTTAAATTTAGTGAACTACTTTCCTCTATTTTGGCAATCCCCAACTAAATATTATTCCTATCATAAATTTTGTAAACTAATGTATATTTTGCATACAATTACAACTGATTTAACTACATATTAAAGTGAGCTTGAACAGGGGTAAGAGAGAAAAACTAAATATCCAATAAGCATTGACATTCATGAAAAGAAAAGATTTTACTAATTCTTTTTCGATCTTAATTCTACTTTGAAAAATAATAAAATCACTATTTCTCAATTTCGCCATATCAATGCAGTTTGAATTTCTCCCTTAAGTAAATATTACAGCAGATGCAGTTCTGTAGCAATTTTATAATGCAGATGAATTTATGGCGCGTATAAACGTATTTGTTGTGATTGAAGTAATTGTTTAAGTTTTGTAGAATCGTAAGAGGAGTGCTTGAAGTACTTTTTCTTTTAATATAACTCATCAAGTGCGATTGCCAAATTCGAATGATAGATATCAAGGTGTACTAAGAATTTTACGATCATGCTTTGTCCAGAAATTTCCCATGAACCGTATAATTAAGTGTAATATTGAAATTAAACGTTTTTTCGCCACATAATAGCTTTTAGCTCTGGGCAAGTTCTCTATGACATTAGTGATTTGTTCGACGTGTTTAACTAGAAGTTGCAATTTTGATTTTGCTTCTTTAGTGCATCTGTCTGACTGCTTTAAATAAATATTTGTAATACTTAGTACGAAGAGACTTTATTTTCAATGCCCTTTACAAATTTAACCAAAACCGCATAATTTACCAAAACCATAAAGTAAAATACCCAATATGATTTTATGTAAACCCTAAATATCTTGATATAACTGTATTTTATATAGACTGGTCAATACTGCCTCAAATATTCACAGCGTTTTTTAAATAAATTGTGAAAATATCTCTGATAAAGACTTTCATTGTTTATCACGACTTACTCAGTTGATGAATCGCAAAATATCAACTGTGGTCATCTTTATGGTGATTTCCTTTATGCTATAACAAATTTGCCAAATTTGTCGCATTTGGAAATTCCAGATTCAGAAGTTAGTTATAGCGCTCTAGTTTATATATCTAGAAATTTGCCAAATTTGTCGCATTTGGAAATTCCAGATATAGAAGTTAGTTATAGCGCTCTAGTTTATATATCTAGAAATTTGCCAAATTTGTCGCATTTGGAAATTCCAGATATAGAAGTTAGTTATAGCGCTCTAGTTTATATATCTAGAAATTTGCCAAATTTGTCGCATTTGGAAATTCCAGATATAGAAGTTAGTTATAGCGCTCTAGTTTATATATCTAGAAATTTGCCAAATTTGTCGCATTTGGAAATTCCAGATATAGAAGTTAGTTATAGCGCTCTAGTTTATATATCTAGAAATTTGCCAAATTTGTCGCATTTGGAAATTCCAGATATAGAAGTTAGTTATAGCGCTCTAGTTTATATATCTAGAAATTTGCCAAATTTGTCGCATTTGGAAATTCCAGATATAGAAGTTAGTTATAGCGCTCTAGTTTATATATCTAGAAATTTGCCAAATTTGTCGCATTTGGAAATTCCAGATATAGAAGTTAGTTATAGCGCTCTAGTTTATATATCTAGAAATTTGCCAAATTTGTCGCATTTGGAAATTCCAGATATAGAAGTTAGTTATAGCGCTCTAGTTTATATATCTAGAAATTTGCCAAATTTGTCGCATTTGGAAATTCCAGATATAGAAGTTAGTTATAGCGCTCTAGTTTATATATCTAGAAATTTGCCAAATTTGTCGCATTTGGAAATTCCAGATATAGAAGTTAGTTATAGCGCTCTAGTTTATATATCTAGAAATTTGCCAAATTTGTCGCATTTGGAAATTCCAGATTTAGAAGTTAGTTATAGCGCTCTAGTTTATATATCTAGAAATTTGTCAAATTTATCCCATTTGCGAATGGGTAGCCATTGCTACTTTATCTTAAAGTGTGAGATATCTTCAATTAGTTTTACTAATTTATCTTGATATGACAAATCTTCTTGAACATGCTGATTCAGATTTTACAAATTTAATGAAACACTACAAAAATTTAAAGACTATTAAACTACGTGAAAGTGAAATATCAGGAAGTTTTATTTACCAACAGCAAAACATTAATTATGTCTTTTTCCAATGGCTTCAATAAAGCTTTTTATGATTTCTTCACAATCTAATGTTGGATTAGAGGAACTAGATATTACTATAAAGAAACATTGTGAGTTCTCCAACAATTTCTCTTCTGTGAAAAACCTCTAATTAGATTTGATAGAGAATCTCCACTAAGCATTTCAAAGAATTTATTAGCATATAAATTCTTGAATTTAGAAATTGAAAATTTGGATGTTAGTTATACTGCTCTATTTTATATGTCTAGAAATTTGGCAAATTTAACCCATTTACGCATGGGTTGCTACTCCTACATGAACTTAGATGGTGCTATAGCTTCCCTTAATTTTACTAAGTTATCTTCTCTTGATGTAGCATATCTTAATGAAAAGGCTGATGAAGATTTTGCAATTTTGGTTAAACGCAACAAGAATCTAAAGACTATAAAACTCCGTGAAAGCGCAATAGTAGGAACTTTTATTTACAAACAAAAAAATCTTAAAAAATTAAGTATGCCTTCTTCCAATGGCTTTAATAAAACTTTTTATGATTTCTTCTTCAAACGTGATTTTGAATTAGACGAACTTGATTTCACTATAAACCAGCATTGTAACTTTCAATTAGATTTGATAGAGAATCTCCATTAAACATTTCAAAGAATTTATTAGCATATAAATTGTTGTATTTAGAAAATCTCTTTGAATTATGTTTAGACCCGTACTGGAGAGGAGAAACTATTGATCAGAGATGCTTCGAAAAAGTATTGGCCACCTGTAAAATTTTAGAGAAACTTTTCATATCTGGCGTTAAATTTTCAAGTTCTAAAATTTTAAAACTTGTTAAAAACAAGAGTATTTGTACATTTTCAGCACGTTCGTTCAAAGTTGTTGACGAATTGGTGATGTTAAAGATATCTACAGCCTTGCCTAATTTATGCGCCGTTGAATTGTTAAGCATTGATAACATTAATATAAGAATGCTTGACATGTTTTGAAAACACTGCAAATTTGTTAGGGATTTATATGTTTTTGACGTGGATGGTCGACTTACAGAAATCTCTATGAGGAAATTCAACCTCGAACATTCAGATATGGTTGTTCAATTGTGTAATTCACGTTTTTTAATATATGTATGCTCAGCAAAGCTTCGATGTTTTTAGACAATATTTCCCATATACTTATCGTCGCATTTCTGAATATTTTAAATTATGTAGATATTCGATCCCCATGAACACAATAAAAAGTGAATTCTAGCAAAAAAATATATTTGAAATTCATAGCTTTGTCACTAGATGTCTTTCTGAATATGACAATTCCATACTAATAACAACAAATATCTAACTATTAAAGTAAAAAATGTAAAATTCAAAAATGTTTTACACTATAATTTTTAAACATCTTTTGATTGTCTGACTGAATCTGTTCTGAAAATTTTGCTATGTGAAATTGTCTTTCACAGCAATTTGTTGCTTTTTAAAACACACATTTGGGTGTAAATTTTCCTAATTTTGCTCATAAATGTCATTTTATAAAATTTATATTGAAAATATTAATTCTCGCCTGTATTCACACATCTTAAAGTGCTAACTATTATGCTAACAATTTTCAATTTTTGCACATGTACATTACAATATATTATATTAGAATTGTTCTCCTGTACATGTAGTGTAGATTGTTTTAAATGTTTCGAGAGGTTTAAGCTAGTTGAACGACTTTAGCCTATTATTGCAGTTAAAAGCAAGTTCCATGCATATCAATTAGTGGATGCTGTGCCACATAAAGAAATGAATTAATACGCCATCTCGTGATATAAAAGATATCTACAGTGCTGCTCAGTTCGATATTTAGGCTTTGATAACATAAATATCAAAATGTTTCAAATATTTGCGAGCACTGCACTGGATAACGATCAGACTTGCCGTTGTGTGTGCACAATAGAACGTGTTGCGTGGGGAATAATATTTTGCCTTAATTCAAATTAATCTGAGCAATGTATAATGTTCTTTATTCTTAAACATAAAAACGTTATTTTTATTCATGCAATCAGGCTCGTAGCCAGCATTATCAGTTAAGAGGTTTGACACGCATTTAGGAGGGGTTGTAAGTCACATCTGAAATTGCACAGTGCTAATTATTTTTCCATGTTATACTTTACACTACATACAAAATGAAAAGATAGGAATCTAACAATAATTTCTTTTGTCTGTTTGAGATTTAATTCGTTTTTGCTTCATGTTCCATTTTTCTTGATTAATATGAATATTGGGTTTTGATGGCTGATGTCGATTACTATTTCCCATACTGTGCTGTCATTGAAATACTTAATTCTGTATTTCTTATGATCTAAGACAAAATAAAGATCAAAATTAATAACCAAGGTCCTAATTTAGTTCCTTAAGGCACTCCTGCATAGATTGTTTTCCAATAAACTAGTCCCTCATGGTAGTTTGGCTTTGTGATAAAAAAGATGCTAGCCATCTTATCGTGAATGGATTGACTACTATATATTTCTATTTCTTCAGAAGGATGCGTTGTGAAATATTATAAAAACCCTTTCTAAAGTCCAACAAAAATTCATATATATTTACCACTTTCACTAAGTTCACTTAATCATTTGTGTGCAATATCCAATAAAGCTAATGGAGTGGATCTCTAAGGAACAACTCCATTTTGCTTTAGGTCGAGAGAAATGCATATTTTTTCAAAAACTTCATTCTCAAGTGTAAGTACTTCGATGATTTTAGAGTTTGAATTAGTAAGTGAAATAGGCTGAATGTCAGTTATTGGATTGACAAGTTTCGATTTTCCCAAACAACAAACATTGGCACAGGTAAATGGGGTAGCATCACATGATAGAAAAGAGGAATTTAGCAATTAAAAAATGGATTTAGCTAGTTATCAATGGTATTCTGGTACTATCCGAATTGGCATAATATTTTCATGAATATCTGGATAGGCAATTTTATAAGTGTATTATAAAGTAATAGAAACGAATTTATTATTAATGATTTCGACTAAAGTTTTCACTGTCAAAGCTACTAAAATTTGTCATCTATATATATATATATA
>CABFPE010000572.1:102576-113118 GCA_900660155.1 Hofstenia miamia
TATTATTAAACATAACTGACTTCATTTTGTGAAAAGGTAAAAACAAATCACCAAAAAGAAAATTAAATATTCCCAAACGCAAGTGTAATTTTGTTCGAAAGGACAAAAAAATCACCAAAAGGAAATTTATTTTTAAAATGTGTTACATGTAAATAAAAACACTAGTTGGCGGAGGTGATAAGAAAATTTATATTACCAATGTTAATTTGATAGTAATACTATTATTATCATTATTACCATATATGTACACTGCCAAACGTAAAAAGTAGCCAATCACAAAAACTCTATGTTTATAAATTTTACGGATATTAAAAATTACTATTCACAATTTTGGAGATGACAACTAACGTATTTCTCGAATGCAGCTTTGATAGCGTTTTACGGGATTTTTCAGCAATCGAACACAAGATGTGTGTTTTGCAAAATATTGATAAGCCGTGAATTATGAAGATATACCACTCCCAAACAACACAGTGTTGCATGTTCAGTTTCAACCTTCACAAAGACAATGCACTTGTGACAAATGTTTTGGATTGACTCCTCATATAGATGTAAATACCTCAAACTTCAAGTTGTGTGGAGAGAATATCCCTTATACATTTGCCGCAGCATCCCTTATACATTTGCCGCAGCGCAAATTTTAAAAAATAACATCGGTAGACTCTATGCGTAGGGGTTCCCAATAGACATTGCAATCCAGAAAATTTTCATGCCTATTGATGGAGAGATCAAAGACAATAGATTAAATATTTTTCTTGATCATGGATATTCGTTAGAGTATTGAATATTAATCTGTGAATAAATGTATATAGTTATTTGTTATTTTTAAATGTTTTGTATTAATAACCAATTTACGATAGTAATAATCCAAATTGTGAAAAATTCTAGTTTTTTATGATNAAACCAACTTAAAAGCCATTCATCGATAGAATTACAATTAGCTTCTATACATCGAATATGGTGAGTTCATTCATTTCAATGATACTAGCAGTATTTATTTAACTCTTAATATCAAAGACACCAATGAAATTTAGGTATAAACAATTTTTTAAAATGTAAAATAAAATAAGTTATTTGTTATTTTTAAATTTTTTGTATTAATAACCAATTTACGATAGTAATAATCCAAATTGTGAAAAATTCTAGTTTTTTATGATTTGAAAGTGTTATTTAATTGTAAAGGGATTTCATGTTTCGGAGATATAAATATCTACGAATGGATACACTTTTGACATTTGAACAATAGATAAAACCATGTAATATTGACATTGTCTATGGAAGCATGCAATTTTATACATAGAGCGGATTAATGCAATTTCACATGGCTGTACTCTGTTTACATTCTGGCATTTGAACAATGACCATATTTAAAATTTATTTTGACATTGTCAATGAAGCATGTAACTTTCTACACGTGTGAATATACTCAGCCGGCATAATGGAATTTCCCATTTATGAAACAAAGACAACTACTCTGAAAGATTTCAAACTTTTTGGTAAGCTATTTTTATAATTCAATCTCAGATATTGTTTTGATTCTTAACGCTTTTTACAATATTATCTCTAGTTAGCTTTACAGATATTTCTTTTAAAACGTAATCAATTTTAATAAATTGCTGCGAATTTACTGTCTGATGTTAAATTAATTATATACTTTATAGAAACGTCGTTTGTTTGTTAATACGCATTTTTTATTGAATTTATTTAAACATTTAATTGTCATGTGTTTTATACTGTGATCTGTCACCTCATTTGACTTATTAACCATTGATTTAGATATGACCATGTGGTTGTTTCCTACAGAATTCCCTCAACAACAAAAGATGATAAACTAACACAATAGACAAATATAATAGTATGATATATATGGTCATTATAAGCAAAGTGTAGAATAATTTGCATTTTTGTCTTGTCTTAAACACGTATGTGGGTTTTACCATGTGCGTTTATTAAATATTAGAAATTGCGAGTTTTTGCATAAACTAGTTCCGAAAAATTATTGTAATGTGGGAAAGTAAAACTAAAAAAGTGTAAGCTAATATGTGAAAGTAAAAAAATGTAAACTAAATTCATGTGTGATGTTAATAAAAAACTGTAAAGTAAAAAATGCAAACTAAATTAGACCACATAAATAACATAAAAAACTATAATGCAAACTAAAAAATGCAAACTAAATTAGACCACATAAATAACACAAAAAACTAGTAAAAGTACATTACTTCCATGACGTCAGTACAACATCTCCAGCAATATCCACGGCGTCTCAGGTCAAAGGCCACCTCTCTTGACCAATCAGAAAGAAGTGAGACGAAATACGACCCACCTCTCAACCAATCAGAATCTATACTACTAATATACTTGTATTAACATTCTTGTTTAAATAAATAATATAGAGTTGTTTAATCATTGAATTATGTTGCTACTTAATTGAGCACCAATAATCTATCTAACATATAACTTCAACCCTCTCCTTTAATCATCAGTGATGTTGACTTCCTTCTTCAAAAAAAAACTAGGGCTTTAAAACTATAGTTATTTAGATAGTTATTATTTAAGTAAACAAAACTGATTTTTCTATCAATCAAGTTTGCTGACATCTAATAATGAATTGCTAAATCTGATTTAGTTAAGGCTCCATTTATCATTTTTTGTTGTTGCAGATAGAAAATAATTATCAATAAGTTAAGCATAAAATACATCAATAGATGTTATTTGACATCATTTACTTCACTCACCAACTTATCTGTCACCATTGCCACACATATTATTTAGCTAAGTTGCATGTTCAACAGATCCAAAATTTAACAAAAGATAAATAACCACTGAACTCTGATAAAAGTTTATTGATAATGCTTTTTGTTACAACTTAATATTTCATTATAACATTATCTAATTACAAATCAAAGATTCTTATAGGTCTCCGATGAATTATCCTTTTTTAGTAAATGATGTTTTAAATTTAAATTTCTGATATGCCTTCATTTTGGTCAAATCCAAGCAAATGACTTTTAGCTGAACATATTTTTGCCGTATTCTTTTTTGGACCTGTTTAACATAAAATTTAATTGATAAAAAATATTGTACAAATAAGAAATCACTAAAAAAATTCTAACTAAATAATTCAACTCTATCATATTTTGTGGTCAGAAAGAGAGCTTTTACTGTTGCCCTCTTCTACCTATGTGAGGCTAACAAGATTGCCTTTACACTTGCATTCTGTGACATTATCTTCAATTGGTTAACTATAGTTAGGCAAATTGGAATCAAAATTGTTCAAGTCAATAAATCAGTTGGCTTAGCTTCTAGTCTAAACTTTTTCAGCTTTTAGATTAACATAGCAGAAAGTATCATATCAACTACTACTAACAGGAAGGATGTTCTTAGTCTCATAGTGGAAATACCACTTTGTAATATATAACCAAAGAATAGAGAAGATATTCTTGGTCACTTAGCTTTCTCTTGGTCATTGATGGCAACTTATTTTGTGTTAAAACCCTTACATAATATTTATGATGAATGCTTTGACATAGCTCAATGTTTGCTTGCCTAATTTCTTAGATTATCTTCATTTCAGATACCTTGGAACAATGCTTTTGCTTCAATGTCAACAGAAATATGGTATCTCATATTGCCCTGGGCATCATTGATCCTGATGGAGACTTTTATTCTTATTCTATACTTCAACAGGCTCACATATATGAGTTGGAGTTAAGTGCAGTGGTGATCGCAATTTGGAAAGCTCAGCCTGGCTCTATAATTATCCTTGATAAGTGGGCTTTAGTGCAATCTCTCAAGTCAGGTAAAACTTATTGTGCACCATTTCTCTTGTGTGTTTTGCTATGGTTCTGGTTAAGCTGAAAAATCTGATAATCTTATGGATTCCTATAGATGAAAACATTGCAGATGTTCCTAGCAGAACTCCTACATTTGCTGAACCACCTTTAGACTTCCCTTAGACTCTTTTTGCATTACAATTGTAATTGCAATGCTCAACTAAATGACATGATATTCAAACAGTTTATTCAAATATTAGACAATCCTGACTTCTTGAAAAACAGCATGGCTATGCACTACTTTAAGAAATACAACTGGAAAATCATGGAATGTGATGTGCTATAAGTGCCCTAACCCTAACCCTAATCATGCATCCTACTTAACAATAATAGATTATCAGATCAAAGAACAGAGTTAGAAAAATATCACAACCAAACATACAAATCAGATCATTAATGCAGATATCAAACAATTATTTAAGGATGATGGTAGGATAAGCTTATGTACTAATAATGGTGGATAACTTCACTAAATATTGTAAGATAATAATAATAATAATAATAATTCAATTATGCTAATTAAGCAATGAATAAATAACTAAATTCTTCTTTGAAAAAGTCCACCAAGAAGGTATATCTCAAATGAGATAAAAGTCACACTAACAGACTTGATTGAGCTGCTCAATCTACACAATACATTTATATCTGTTGAACATATGATACTAATGATGCAACCATGATACCTTAATCTAATGTAGTTCATAATATGATGGAATAAGTTCCTTTATATTTGATATGAGTGGAGTTCAAGAATTAGATTAGAGCAGACAAAACTGTTTTGTAAGCAAGGGGTATATTAACACTCTGAAAAGGAATGCCACAGGATCTGCACACTGAAACAAGTTTCTTTCTTTCAAGGTTATAAATAGGGCAGCAAAAATGACGTGTTCAGCTGTTTCCAATTGTATACAGTGAGAAGAACAGAAGCCAGTTCCACTATCAAGATGTCTGATGAATGAAGGCATTTGTCTGTGACTGGTTAGAACTTGGGTTAAGGTATTGGAAGAATTAAGAGGCAGATTTTGGAGATAATCAAAATTCCACAGAAATTTGCTTTCAATGAAGACTTTCTTTTTAGCACTTATTACTAATGTGTTCTGTTCAGAGTTCAAGAGAGGATTGTAATCTTTAAAATTGATTGGTAATGAGTACAGATTACACTTACCTAGTGCTGTATCATGAGATCATCAATGATTGGAGATAGCATAGCAAGTAAGATTGTAGAGTCACTCAGGACCCTTGAAGTTAATTTCTAATCAATTCTGTAATTTTGAGCTAAATACTGCTCTCCTGTTATCTGATGTTGTCATATTGACATGTGTGATTTTATTATTTATTTTCTAATGTAGTTATGTGATCTTATATTCACTTGTCCCCTTTGAATTTGTTTGATGTGTAATTGCTCTTTAATTTTGCAAGGGAAACCATGCTTCCAAAAAGTGTAAACAATTGCAGGTAATTATTCTCAATCTTTTGCATAAATAGCTGAGAAACTTGTAGCAAGGACACAAATATACTTTGTCTCACTCAACTGCACTTGTTTTTTTGCTTCTATTAATTATTGCTAAGCCCTTTTTAGGCAGTATGTTATTCATAATAGATGCTTAAGTCTCCAGCAACAATTTGGAAGTTACTCCTCTGAGTTTAGGGCAACAACACACTTTATTCTGGCAGGCAGCCCAAATCATGGATGGAATTATGTTAGGTATACAATTATGTGAATGGAATAAGAGCTTTTAATTAATTGTTGCAATTAAAACATGCACACTATAACTTTACACTGTGATGATAATAAACCATTGGTAAATGTGAATGCATGGCAATTACATGCTATTATTACATTAATACATGAGCTGAGAAATAACAACAAATGAGAACTAGTTAATTGAGCTAGAAATTTACAACTTGAGACAAGTAATGTAGCACTTCTGGTGAGCTTGGAATTCTCTTTGTGGATACTGCTTTAGTGGGATGCAATGTGAGTTGGTCATCATAGGAAGTGAGTCCTTGATGGATCTTTACTGTTACTTTGCTACAATGACAAATTACCAATATCTTTGTTTTTCTATTAGAATGTGGGTCACTCACTGTGATGGTAGCCTTTGCCACCTTCTGTTCAACCATTGAGTTTCCCAGTACCACTGGGAAGCTTCCTGCAATTCTAAGAGATGACTTTGATAGTACCACTTGTTTGTAGTGCTCTGGTAATACAAATGGCCATACATCTTTGCAGTGATTTCAAATTCTTCTGAACATACTTGATTTTCAATCTATGTCCCCAAATAACTAATGCATATGCAACTTTAGGAATGATGACTGCATTGTACATAATTCTCAGATTAGAAGAAGATGCACCATATCTTGAGTTTGATATGCTAGAAAGTCATCCAATATACTGATTACATATGGATAAGATTTTTGTTACATGTCCATTAAAATTGAGTTTCTGATCAAAAGTTAAGCCCAAGGTTTTAACATTATCAGGCAGAATTTTACCTTGAGGTGTATCAATAAAGGTTGGATCAATGGGTTTATTAAATTTTCCAATAAACATTGCTTGTGTTTTAGAGAGATTCAGCATTAAACCATTATCAGTAGACCAAGTCTCCATCAATTGACAGATTTGCAATGCTGAGAAGCAAGCAAGATCAGGACAGTCTGCTTGTATTATTGCATTAATATCATCAACATAGGCAACCCATTGACATAATTTTGAAAGATGACGTAAAACAGAATCAATATACACCTTCAACAGAGAGGGACTCAGGCATCCCCCTTAAGGAGTACCACAGTTAGGATTGAGTATAATATTTCAAAATTGATTACAAATAACTGATCAAGGAGATAAAAGGTTCCTAACAATTGAGACAACATATGCTTGAACATTATGTGATAAGAGAGTTTTGATAATTCTCTTTTGAGGGACTTCATCAAAAGCTGCTGTAAAGACAAAAGACATTAAAAATGATCATTGGTTTTTCATGCAGCTGTATATTTCCAGTAAAGTGGTTTCTGTTTACTTGTTCTTAGTGAAGCCATGTAGCAAGCTATTAAGCCATGACAGATTCAGTCAACTCTCAATAATGTTTTCTAGCAGTTTCCATATTTGGGGAGTGACTGATATGGGTAGAAAATGTTCTCTGGTTCTTGAGTGATCAGCATTTGCAGGTTTGGATTTAGGAATGAAAGTAACAAGCACTTCTTTTAGAATTTTTGGAAAGTATCCTTGAGAAATACATATATTAAATAGTCTAATGAAGGCACCCAGAGATTTGGTGTCTTTTAGTGATATAATGTGATGTAACATTTCATAGGTAGTAACAGGGTCAAAGTTCACCAATTCTTCATGCATTTCAGAAAAAGTACTACACAAATCTCCTTTATGGTTGCAATAGTTAGCAAAGTTAATTTTCTTAGTCAGATTGCCAGTAATAACCTTATGTAAGATTTTCCATAGTGTGGTTTGATTCTCACAACTGTCTTTCCAGTAATCCAATTTTGCTACACAAATATTTTTGGCAATAGCCTCTTTAGGTGTTTATACAAGAACAGCTTAGCTGGATCATTAGTGGAATTGTAAACATGATAGGCAGTGTTCCATTTATTAACTATATCTGATAGCTCTTGTGTCCACCAAGCAGGATTTTTGATGTGCCTATTTAATTTTATTCTTGGTGTTGATTGCTGAACAGCTATATTCATTTTGGAGGTGAGGTCTTTAATCAATACATTAATTTCATCAGTTGAATTGTCAGCTGGAAGATAGAAAGAACATCTGGAAAAGATTTCTGTAAATTTAGAGAAATCACATTTCTTTCACAATAGGTTATCAGTTGTGTTGCTTATATGTTTCCCTGAGAGTTCTATCTGTATAGTGTGGTGCCATGCAAAACCATTGTCAACCTCTAAGTAATAATTTCGAACTTTTTGGATAGTATCACTGCAAATGGTGGTTATATCTATAAAGCTTGACCCTCCCATAAAATAAATGAAGGTTGGATTTTTGCATGCCTCATTAAGGATATGAAATTTGTTCTGATTTAAATGTAGACTTAAGGATTCTCCTTTACTGTCTGTTTGTTTATCTCGCCACTTACAATTGTTACAGTTAAAATCACCACATATGATACCATTCCTTGGTAATAGTGACAGAAAAGAATCTAAAGAAGGATATGTGGTTGAATATAAGCTGAGCAAATATTAATATTTGAAGAGTGACCCGCAATTGATGTAGTGACTATATTTTGATGAAGTGTTTCTGTTTTCACATAATTCACTATAGAATTAGGTACAACTACAGTTGTTACTCCATCAGCTGCATGAAAAACTGTAAAATACTGAGTTGGAAATGCACAGTTTGTCAATGATAGAGTTTCTTGTAAGCAAAAATAGAGTCAGATGGTGAATCATTGATAAGCTCAAATACTATGTTTTGACTTTTCCCAACATTTTTCTGAGTAATACTAATCATCTTGGCATAAGAATGTAGGTTTCTTAGTTTACTTGTAAGATGATGACACTAAAAACATAAAAGCACAAACAACAGCTGAAGTAATACTCAATGAATGGATTTGCATATTTAGTTTCAAGCAAAAAATCTTAACAAACCAAGGAAAACTATTTGAAAGCAGTTTATTTCAAATGCTCAAAATTCTACGCCCTCACACTACAATTAACCACCCACAAGCTAATGTTGCAATTGAATGAGTAAATCAAACTCTACTAAAACTAATGATAACAATAATTGTCACGTTGGTGGCAAAAATTGGAGACAAGTATTGCCAATGGTGGAGTATTTCTATAACACCTTAACACATGCCACCACAAAAATGTTGCCATACAAGGCCATGTTTGGATATGAAGCTCCCACACCAATATCAATGTTATTTAAAGGCTACTCTGACAAGATTGATAATGAATACATGAATGAGCTAATCTAGAAATATTGATCATGCCAAAAAAAATAGCCTTCATTTGAAGAGGAGTACAAATGCAATATTAAATCTCCCATTCAATTGTTTACACAACCTAGACACATTGCTAAGTCTAATATCAATTATAAAGAGTGAGAAATTAACATAGCTACATTGCCTTTTGATAATTTCACAAATGAAACAAGCTACAACATCAGTCAGCCTGAAGAGGGCCAAACTCAAGAGTAAGTCTACCCCTCAGACATCCAAGTTCACATCTGCTTGCAGGTCATTCTCAGGTACACACAGTGTACTTGACTCAAGGTCCAATATCTCCAGCTGCAAGTCATTCTCAGCTACCAATATTGCAACCTCTGCTGAATCACAATTGACTTCTCACCCTCAACCTCAGAATAGGGTGGGCACATCAACTCCCCTAAATCCAAAATTCCAGTAAAACATTGAATACTCCAAGCAATCTCATCTGAATCAGCATCGACTAATAACAGCATACAATCACAATGATATGCAGCACAACAGTCTAGGCATTCATTGTGCAAATATGGACATATTCCATCTCCAAACCAGAAAATATATGTGGGGCATAACTGCCAAAAGTCATTTCCAACAATATTCCAGACATTCAATGGGAAAATACAGGTAATATGAAACTGTTGTAGAACAACCTTCATATCAGAACTTTTAAAAATCAATTTAGCAATAAGTTCCACATTGGGTGGGCGTGTAGCATTAGCTGCAGGAAACAGCATAGCTGTAATTTGAAATTATTGTCATGCGTACATGTTGCTAAAGTTGTAAACATTTTTCAGTTTTGCTTAGGCAGGTTTAGATGTAAATATTTAGTTATGTTATTATTTTTTATAAATAGGGCAACTTTAATAAATAATAGTAATAATAACTTTAATAAAGTTTTGGTTTTTGTTAAAGTTAGTTGCAATGTCTTCTATCGTAGCTTATTCAAAATCATGTGTAACTTAATCAAATCTGGAGGTAAGAGGGTGTATCTTCTTGTATTGCCACGCAAGTCAGCTCGTGGTTCTACAAGGGAATATGACGCTTCTAATCTACAGAGCTTAGTTACTTCGTTTTTCATTAATGCTCTATTTCGATGACTGAATCAATGCCTGGCATTGGCAGCAATTGCCATGTGTATTTTAATTCCTCCGTTGATCAATTACGTGCAAATTCACATTCCTGCTGTTTACTCTCAATCAAGGTTTTCGAGTTGAGTTCGAGTTACTCGGATCGAGCTTGAGTTTTTACGTTTTGAATTCGCGTTCGAGTAATTTTTTAAATGAAATTCGGAGTTCAATCGAGTTTTTTTTAATTCCGAGTTTTTTTAGGGTAAAAAACATTTATTTTACAATAAATCTAAGCTAAAAAAAGTTTTTGTGATTGGTAACAAAATTGATATTTAAAGAAATTGAATTTATACCCTATTTTCAAGTGGATTTTCGAACGAGTTTGAGTTTGAATTTTGATGATTTCTCTTCCGAGTTTTTCCGATAGAGTTTTGCGAGCTTATTCGAGTTCGAGTTCTTAACATCCCGAGTACTCGAAAAGCCTGCTCTCAATCATTACTATTCAATATAATGCTTTGCTGAATGCATATAGTTGTGTTATTCGTTCTTATTGCTTACTAAATAGTGAATGGAATCTCTCTGGCTACTTCATAGTAGATACTAGTAAATTTACTTGTAATAACCTGGTTTTGACTAACGTTATACAACCCTTAATGATGCTAGAATATATATATATATATATATATATATATA
>CABFPE010000572.1:131869-143092 GCA_900660155.1 Hofstenia miamia
ATATATATATATATAGTTTCATAAATTTGGCAAAAATAGTTGGCATAAAGATGTGCATAGATAGGATCTTTATTGTGAGGATCTTTACGGATATGTTTGTGAGATGTGTTGGGATCAAACTTCTGCCCCATGGTAAACCTGCTGCTACAGCTGTATTTTATCTAAAAATTTTCGGGATATTATTTAAAGGTATGTGTGTTATAAGCAAATCTGCAAAGGTTGATGTTTGTAAACTTGCAATATTCATGTCCGAATTCTAAGATTTCATTTGAAAAAAAAGGAAACAGGGAAAGTATAGGGATTCTAGACCGCTAGAGTGAGCCAGAGAATGAAATGGGCAGATAATTTTTGGAAGCTGTAGCATATCACTTCTTAGACTTTCTACAACTGATTGTGTCTCTTTGAAGGGGCAGCGTTCATTTACCGATTATATTTAAATATACTGGTCAATGCTGCCTCAAATATTCAGAGTACTTCTTTGATTAATTGCGAAAATATCACTGATAAACGCTTTCTTTCTTAATCAAAACTTACTCATTTGCAAAGATTAAATGAATTGATTAACACTAGAATCTCCAAGCCGGTCATTTTGACCGGAAACAAAATGTTTTTGTCTTGGAAAAATTTTCATACAATTAGTATATTGCGATGAAAAATTGTTTTTAGTGATCATTAAAAATGTTCATTGCATTTTAACTGTATTTTCACTACAATACGGATTCCGGTCATTTTGACCGGTAAGTTTTGGAATATTCAAAACACTTAACAGACCAAATTTATTGTAAAAATAAACTATATAACATCAGTAGTATGAAGAGACCAGAAGCACGTTACACAAATTGACCTTTGACCCTGACGGGCATGGATATTATGTAATTGTGTACTTTGGCCGTCTGCGTATCTCTGACGTCATTGGAATATGTTTTGTTTGCAGTCTATTGCTTAAAATGTAACCAATTTTTTATACACATAGAGGTTGAGGAATTTTGGAAAAACCCATGAGATTAGAATTGTTGCAATCTATTGTTCAAAATGTAACAATTTTTTTATACATATTACATAAATAATTTTTAAATACCATTGAAATTCTATATGCAAAAAAAATACGTTTTTGGGAATTATATTTTATTGCTAAATTTCTTCAGTAAATGTTATAATTAATAAGTATTTTCAAACAAAAATATTTTGTTTTATTTTACATACTTGCTTTTTGTTAGTGTATGTGACTTGCTTATTTATGTGGCTTAATTTAGTTTACATACTTGTTTTTTTTATTAACATACATGACATTGGAAATACCACATTAATTTAGTTTACATGTTTACTTTATTTACTTCATTTATTCTGTAAAATTTAATAACAAATGTTTGAATCAGAGAGATAATAATTGAATCAGAGAGATAATAATACTGTTAGAAGCGTAATGCCTTATTTTGGTAGTAAAGCAAAATAAGTTTTCGGAAAAAACCAAAAACTATCTTATGCAAAAACTTGCAATTTCTAATATTTAATAAATGTATGTGGTAAAACCCACATACGTTAAGACAAAACAAAAATGTAATTTATTCTAAACTTTGCTTATAATGTCCATATATATCGCACTATTGGGATGGGAATGTTGTAGTAAACATACGCAATGTGTAGTTGCACGTTGTTAATTTCACACGATAGTATCTAAATTAATTATTAATAAACAAGTCAAATGAGATGATAGATCACAGTATAAAACACATTACAATTAAAAGTTTAAAAAAATTCAATTAAAAATGTGTATTAACAAACAAACGACGTTTCTATTTATGATAAAGTATATATAATAAATTTAACATCGGACAGCAAATTCGCAGCAATTCATTAAAATAAAATTGATTACGTTTTAAAAGAAATATCTGTAAAACTAACTAGAGATCATATTGCAAAAAGTGTAAAGAATCAAAACAATATCTGAGATTTAATTATAAAAATATCTTACCAAAAAGTTTCAAATCTTTATGGGTACTTCTTTCATCAATGTGAAATTGTATTTATCCGCTCTATGTATAAAGTTACACTTCTTGACAGACAATGTTAACATTGCGTAATTTTTTATCTATACCCTATTGTTCAAATGTCAAAATGTATCCAATTGGAAAGATTGTTATCTACCAAACATGAAATCCAAATCACTTTAAACATTATCACGATTAAATTAAACACTTTCAAATCATATAAAACTAGAACTTTTTCACAAGTTGGAAAACAATCTCAATTATTATTACAACATATTTTTCCCAATTTATACAATTACGTAAATGAAAGATGCTACAAAACTAAAATGTTAATAAAGTAAAACTATTTATCAATCGTCGTCTCTGGTACAAATGAAGTAAATATATTTTCAATACGTTTTTCTCGTCGAATTCAAGAATAAAATATTTGTAAAAATTATTGATATTATTTATATTGTCGTAAATTGGTTATTAATACAAAAAACTTAAAAATAACAAATAACTTAATTATTTTATGTTTTAAAAAATTGTTTAAACTTAAATTTCATCAGTGTCTTTGATAATAATAGTTAAATATATACTACTATTATCATTGAAATGAATGAACTCACCATTTGATGTATGGAAACTAAGTGTAATTCTATCGTTGTTGCATTTAGCCTTAAATAGAATATAAACATTCTATAAAAAAATTCGCCCTATGTGGGACTTGAACCCACAACCTTTGGATTAAATGTCCAATGCTCTACCAACTGAGCTAACAAGGCTGGCAAAATCTTATAAAATTGTTATTTAGTATTAGTCTAAACTTTTTTATGAGGTAAATTTGTAAATGTATAAATTTTGATAGAAAATACATGTTCGAAAATTTTACCCCAATGTTGTTGATTTTCAAGGAACAGGTGAAATATTTCAAGTTATTGGCCTATATTAGTTTTCAGCGCTTGATTGTTGGATTAACGTTTTTCCTTTGATTGAGTTTACATGGTTTTTGCCTTTTCGAACAAAATTACTTGTCTTTGGGATATTTTTTTGCCTTTTCGAACAAAATTACTTGCCTTTGGGATATTTTTTTGCCTTTTCAAGCAAAATTACTTGCCTTTGGGATATTTTTTTGCCTTTTCGCACAAAATATCATGCCTTTGGGATATTTTTTTCCTTCTTATGTTTTTTGGCGAGAATTATAAACTTTAGTTTATTATTACTCTAGTAAATGGTTTTTCAAATTATATTGTGTTAAATTTTTGTAAATGTTTAGAAAAATAACTATAGTTTTCACATCTCTCTACATGTATGTACTAGTTAAGAGTAAAACTAAAATATACTTTCTGCTTATTGAGTTGTATAAATTATTTTAAAATTAATACATTACACCTTTGTATTTTCTGAAGTTAGTACATCTATATTAAAAAGTTTTATTTCGTACAAATGAAGTTGGTTATGTTAAATTTTTAAATTGAAAATGAATATCAAAGATATATAAAATATATTTAAGCATACGTATAGTACTCAAAACAATTAATCTAATTAATATATATTTGTAATTGTTTATAAGATTATAAAAACACAACAGCAATCATTAAATGATTTAAACTATATTTTGTAAATTACGAACATATATTTATGAACTTAAGTTTTACGAACAAATATACGAACATATATTTACGAATTTCAATTTTACAAACAAATATACGAACTTATATTTACGAACTTAAATTTTACGAACACAAATTTTATGAACTTATACAGCATTCCCGTAAATTAGGTATTAAAAAACTTAGGATCATTTTCTGAATACGAAATAGCATGATAAATGTATAAATATAGAAATAAATTACAATTATAAAAAATGCATAAATTGAAATAAATACTTCACAAGGCGCTTTTGCTAATTGTATTCAAATATAAAATATGTATCTCGAAATATGCAATTAGTAAAACGGATTTTAACTCAATTATCAGATTTAGTGTTTTAAAATCATGTAGAGAATGAGAATGTTTGAAACAAAATCTGAGCTTATTAGAGTTTCTAAAGCATAGCATTAGAGAGAATATCATTATATTTTGGATTTCCAAGCATTTTTCCACTATTTGAGAGTCTAAAATATTCATTTTTATTTCTAGATTTAGCATCAGATTTTGATGTATTGCTACGGGTCTTAATAAATCTGACATGTTAACAAATATGGAAAACGTTTTTGTTGTAATTTCTTCTGCAACTTCAGCAAAAATTTTTTGTGACAGATTTTCCATATTTGTTAACAATTGATTGACGGGGGATAATTGATGAGTCATAGTCCTTGTGATTAATTCATGAATAATGAGGGCGTGTTGCCAAAAAGATGGGGATATTCGCACATTACATAATCAATCTATGAATAATTTAGTTTATGTGTGTACGTGGTAGAGAATTTGTATATTTATGATAGCAGCCTTAATGAATAATGTATACTGACATTATATCTTGTGCAAATGTAAAATTTTAATCAAAAGACATATTGTAGTTTTCCACTTTTGGAAAAACTAGTATATTGAAATAATCATGTAATTATTGTTAAAGAATTTGTTATGCACACTAGTCCTAGTATATTTGCTGAATAATACACAGTGGTATTAAATTTCAGTAATTCTTGTTATTACCAAGAAATTGTTTTATATTTAACCAAATCTATAATGTATGTATATATTCAAAGAGTGTTGTTTTTTGATATACATATACATCCTGTTTCCAAAACATCTAATACAAGTCTTAACAATGAATGTCTTTGCAAATTTTCCCATTTATTTTTAAACAACTGACTTCATTTGCATGAAATAAACCTTTCAAAATGGATGAACTAACTTGACCAAATAAAAAAGTTACTTGTCATAATCATTTTGTATTAATGATAGAACTTGTGGTTGTACTTATATTTCATATATAAAATTTTGTTCTAAATTATTTACCATGTTTATTGATTTTCATTAACATAAAAATGTTTCTCTGCAGAGTTTGTCAGTACATTCATCTTAACTTTTGTTTATTACAAACTTAAATGTTAGAAGAATTATCTTTATGTACAGGAGGATACAAATTAACAGTAGAAGGCATCTTGTAAAATGATGTTTATTATATATTTGAAATTACCATCATTGAACATAATACAATTCAATTGAAAAATAAGCTATGATCATTTAATACAATTCAAAAATTTACAAAGATTGTACCAATATTTCAATCATTCATAACACTGAATTTAATACACAACAAAGATCAAATATCAAAAGGATTGGCTTCATCATTAGTTTATATATATACTTGTGATAATTGTAAGAAATCATACATCAGTGAAACCATCCATCATTTTGATATGTGAATAAAAGAGCACATCAATGGCCATTTAATGTCAGAATTTTTAATCACATTCATAACATCAACATCAAAATGTCCCTTCATGGCACTAAGAATTGGGCTTCCTGATGATCCTATTAGTCTAAGATTTAGTCAAGCTTACATTAGTAAATTAAAAACAAGATGTAGTATAACAAATTGATTATAATTTACATAGCAAGTGAACAAATCACCAGAGAGACTACAAAGAGATTCTTCAAAATAACTGATTAAAGATATATGACACAATATCAACAATATTTCAGGAATGTGCACAACATAATATAAATATGTTTTAGCAACACTTATAAAATCCAAAGTAGATCCACTTAAAGTAAAGAGAAGTGGCTTAAATTAATGCAAAATTTTAATGTAATAAGAGTGCAGAGTAACATGACTTTTCTCTACCACTTTACAAAATTTCCTTTTCCCAACTTTGGCAGTCACTTTTGAGTGCTTGAGTTTGCAATTCCCGCTTCTGAATTTTTTAAATCCAGTTTTCAAAAGAAAACAAACATGTAAAAATTTTATGTCATCACCAGAACTGGTGATTGTCTTCAATCATGACCAAAGGTATTGCAAATTCATTTTGCATTACACAAGTAAGGCATTTTCTAAATGTACAAAGTTAAAATTAGTAAATCAAAATAATTTGCAATGGTTTAAGACATGATGTCACAATAGATATCAATGCACATATTTATTAATTTTTTCAATTTAGGATAGCTAGAACACCTATTCTCAGCACTTTTCATTGAGTTTTTCAAAATATTGTGAGATTCAAAATTTAAATTTAAGTTAAAAATTAATCATAAACATTTGAAATTTCCACTGTTGGAACCCTAGTATTATTGAAATTTAGTGTTCAGGGTTGGACGTGAAACTTGGCATTGTGTGAGATTTTTATACAGTAACCACATCAAATCAAAAGCAAAAGACTATTGTACCACACAACAGGCAATCACAACAGCATCATAAATATATTCATAAGATCTCTAGAAAAGAAGACAAATATACCAAATGCTTAGACATTCTTCCCCCAATACATATTAAAAAAACACTCTGTGCTGTTCAATTAGAACAATCTGAGACAACACATATATCAAAGCCTGGGATGAGACCAGGACCAATTTGATTTAATATTTGCTTTTATATTGTGTTATCATATTTCAATTCAGAGTATTTAGAGGGTTTGAGTGTTTCTAATGGCTAAGCTTGTTCAGTATCTTGTGATACAGGCAGATGTCATCAGAAATTATCTTTTATCCTAAATAGTGAACAGAATCAACATGAAGTTGAACATTTTAGGCTTGAATTGAATATTTGATTTTCTGGATTAAAGTAATATTTCTCAATATGATGCAGATAATCCTTAAAATCATCATTAGTAATCATGCATATTTTGGCTAGCTGCAGACATGTCACTAGACCCCAAGGCGATCATGCTAAATTCATTATTTATTATCAACTGAGAAGGCTGTCTTACTCTTTGTTTGTTCTTCTAATGTAATTTTCCAATCATTGGAACTTAGATCTAATATCATCAAGTAACTACTACACCTAAATCATTGATAACTATCTAAAATTGTCTTTTATTAAATTTGCAATAATCAATGACAAGACTCAACCCTCCATCTAGCTTCATAGCTAAAAACAGTGGAGCATTGCTGTTTCTGTTTGTATAGTATAGGGATAACAGAAGGCATGATCATATATAGAATAGCCATGCCATTATCAATAGCATGAAATACATTTACTGCAGGTAAACTAGCATTTCCATTATGCAAAGTTTGAGAAAACAATTTGTGTTGTTTCCAAATAATATACAAGTTTTCACTAAATGTAAACTTTCTAGAAATACACTCAAGTGAATCAATTTATGTTTTTTTGCAATCACACATCACCCAAGGTAGCTAGAAAATTCTTAGAGATTAAACTAATTTGCTTCCTGGATTTCATCATGAACTCATATATCAAAAGCTACTAGATGTAAGGATTTGATGCTTATTGTCCATATATTATAATTATGAGAAGGAAAAATTGCTGTAATGTATTAATTGAATTAAGAACCAATGATGGAATAGAACTTGATAATCTTTTTGATAAAATCTTATATGATTGTTTAATATGTAATCACACCAAATGATCATTAGTATTGCACAAAATGGTTTTCTCTAAAAATAAATGTATTTATGCAAATACCTACATATCTGAGAACCTTGACGCTATTTTAATTTTTTTAGTTGTCCATCTAACAAAATATTTTTTACCAATCTACAATATGCGTTTTACCGAAATTTCTCAAACACCAACTAACTTAATAGTAATTTAATCATTGCTTTGTTTTCAATATATTATACTAATTAATTATAGTTGTAGTTTAATTTGAAAATGTTGGAAGACAAGTTTTTCTTTAATAATTTCACTTAAATTAGCAGTATTTTGTTTTAAATGTTTTAAACGATGAGAAATGAAATAACACGTAAAAAGCTTAAAAAATACTGGGCGAAGGTCAGAATAGTGCCACGCGGACAAAATAAACACTATAAGAGGGTAAAATACTGTGAGAGATGCAATAAAATGCATGAAAAGTTTCAAATATAATCGATATAGACCGATAACTTTACATAATTAACCAAATTCGTAGCACGCGGTAACACGTGTTAGCACGCGGTACATATCTAAGGAGAATAGCACAGAAAACTTGAAATTCATAAAATAATTAACTATTATTAAACAAAAAGTATAGTTTTGCAAATATATACATTTTTAGTTTAAATCAAGTCCTTACCTTAGGTGAAATTTCCAAATACATTTTGATAAAAATATAGATATATTAATTTCGATTACTCAATGTGTTTTACTCGTATTTCGTATTATTATAACAACTAATATATTTTAAATATTTCACCCAATTATCGCCGGTAGTCCTTGCACATCTCTTGCAAGTATTGACATTTTCTGACACCAAAGCATCTCGTCTTCGGGCCAACTTTCTGGGCTTTTGACATAGTAATATCTAAAACTTTAAGCTATATTATAATATATACGCTTTGTTAAAGAAGTTTTTTGTATAAATATAAAGAATATTTGATTGAATTTTGATGTTCTTTTTTGTTTTAAAAATTTTCACAATAAGAGTAAAATCATGATTTATAATCTCTGTTAGAATGATTGAAGCCCGCCTTAAATTTCTCTCATGCCTCTTTGATGAGTTTGCAATAACTTCATTACAATAAAACTTCAGTTTTAGACGATGTGTATGTATATAAATATATTCTTATAGATGGCACTTTTAGTATATTTTGGATGGTGCTTTGTTTAGCCATGGCGACTTGTACATATTTGGATTGTCCACATAGGCACCGTGAGCAGAGAGCAAAAGGGAGCAGCTGCCCCCTTCCTTTTCATGGTGAGTTGATTGAATTGACTAGTTTTATCAAATCGAAGTTCTTAGTAATACTTTAAATAAATTTAAAATATATTTTAGTATTGCGCTAAGTGTATTGGGAATATTTTTACTGTATGGAATACATTTATCGTTTTTTCAATTCTAATGTATCTACCTGTGAACTTTGCGCCTCATCACACTCATCTTGGAGTTCAACTTGCTGCAAACTTAAATTGGACTGGACATGTGTCTTTGCGTCTCCGCAAAGCTAATTCCTCGGTAATGTTCCTTTTAATACCTCGTCCGCTGTGAAACTGTCTTTGTTCAAGTCCATTCCTCGCGCCATTCTTCTCTACGCGTCTCCTTGTTGGTGGCCTTCTCGTGCTTTGTTCCACTCCATAGAACGTTTCCAGAAACGCGCTTTCAAATGGATTTCCTCTTTGGACTATAAAGACGCTCTGCTGAAATTCTCCACTCTCCCGCTGTCACTCTACTTCCATGCCTGTGATCTCCTTCTGTTCAATCGACTACTAATTCGCAAATTGGATCTTGAGCCTTTTGATTTCATTAAGTTCTCTAATTCCTGCTGCACTCGCTCTGATGATGTTGTCACCTTCTCCATTCGACGTACAAAGAAACATCGGACCCTTCACTCGTTTTTCAATCGTGCTTGTACTGCTGCTAATTACATCTTGACTCGCAGCCCACCAATAGCGATTGATTTCTTTTCCCCGCCAACGAGCTTCAAGAAATCTTTGATGGCTTTCCTCTTTGCTGAGCGCTTCTCCAACTTCGCCTACTCTTCCATTTGCNGCAGGCATTAGATATCTTTATCACTTACGCAATGTAATATCAAGCAATTATCATAAACAACTGATACATGCTTTCTGCTTGTCTCATTTTCAATACTGTTCTTTTCTTTTAACTAACCTAAATTCGAAACATCGTATGCTTCTATCAAAGACATTTAATTGGTGTATAAAAACTCTAAACTTTGCACAAAAGCATGATGAAGCATCAGTATATCGTAATAAATATAAAATATTATCTCCGTTCTACCAAATTCATCTGCATATGCTATCTATTTTATTTAAATTCAAATCTCTGCAAACATCTCTCCTTTTCCTTAATGACTATATTAAATTAAATGAGCGATCGCAAAAATTTCTGTGTTTAGATAAAAATTATAATGGCTTTCATCACATATCAATTAAATTGTGGAATAATTTAGATTATGAAACGCGAATAGAAAAAAACTATAAAAAATTTAGAAAAAAATTAAAGCAGTCTCTTCTAATAAAACAGTATACATTAGGGGACGGTAATACACTTCATGCATTCGAAACATACATCCAACATTGAGCACCTACACAAACATTCACACAAACATTGATTATATTATTATATATTGTACATAATAATTTGTAGTAATTTATTGCTTATATTTTATTTTTCTTTTGTCATGTGTTAGTTTGTAGAATTTTGTATACATTAAGCAATAAATTTGCTTTGACTCTTATTATTATTATAGATGTATAAATGTGAATTATACTATTAAGAATACATAAAAGTTATTTCTGGTTAATAAATTTTTTTCTAGATCGTTATGAAAAATCTTTAATTCCTTAAACCAGGTTAAATCTTTGATTACTATCTGGAAAATAATATTTTGCAATTTACTTCCATTTTGAAATGCAGTATATCAGATATAAAGTGCTTACTTACTGATGTGGTAAATATTGCTTTCGANATCGCACCCTTCACTCGTTTTTCAATCGTGCTTGTACTGCTGCTAATTACATCTTGACTCGCAGCCCACCAATAGCGATTGATTTCTTTNTTTGATTACTATCTGGAAAATAATATTTTGCAATTTACTTCCATTTTGAAATGCAGTATATCAGATATAAAGTGCTTACTTACTGATGTGGTAAATATTGCTTTCGAAATAGTTGAGTGGTAGAAAATAACAAACCGAAGGCCTACATTATATTCTTACACATGGGATTAGAGATTAAAGCAGATTTTAGCACATTACTTCGGATAATCAAAAAGAAATTGCTTTGAAATAAAATATTTTTTTCAACAAAAACAGGTTTCTAAAATATCACACGTGCAAAAATTGTTTGCCCCTCCTTTAAGAAGTTTCTTGCGGCGCCCTTGATTGCCCACATTAGGGAGCGTTCACATATTACGTAATCAAGTAGGGGGGGGAGAGGGNCCTTAAAACTTGACTTGTTTTTATTTTTTGTTGTGTATGCCTTCAGCGGCTAAACAAAGTCATTGATTATTATTATCCTTTTCCTTAATGACTATATTAAATTAAATGAGCGATCGCAAAAATTTCTGTGTTTAGATAAAAATTATAATGGCTTTCATCACATATCAATTAAATTGTGGAATAATTTAGATTATGAAACGCGAATAGAAAAAAATTAAAGCAGTCTCTTCTAATAAAACAGTATACATTAGGG
>CABFPE010000572.1:160667-172538 GCA_900660155.1 Hofstenia miamia
ATATATATATAGGTAGCGCGGAATGTTTAGCATCAAATTTGTTTTTTCACATTTTATATCACAACAAGTTACAAGCACGGTGTCTTATAGCTATATTTGGCTGATTTACTCCCCAAACACTGTTATTTAACCCCACATTGTGAAAGCTGATAAGAATCACATTAAGCCAGTACAACAGACTTTTTTCATAAACTACTAATAGTAGTCGATTATGGTACATAAATATAGTTAAGAATGAATGCGAATATAACAATGATAAAGTATAATAAATTCGAAATAAATCCAAAGTATAAATCAATAAATATTACCAATTAATATTTAATAGGATATGTTTTGTTTTTAATAACCTGTTGGATCCTACTGGATATTGACTTTGGCAGCCTTCTATAGGTTTCAACTGGAGTCTTCAAATTCCAAATTTTTATGAATTTCACACGAATTTGTTGATTACGGGTGATGTTGGCATGGCTGAGCTTGGTTTTTTCTAATTGCCATAAAGTTTCTATGGAGTGTAGACCCCGGTTATTTATGGAACTGTCTAACAGCCTCACACCCTTCTCAAAGCATATTTTATTGTTTTGACCATGTCAGCTGATACATTGTCTTGTTGACAATGCCCACAGTTCAGCAAAGTCATGAAATAGAGCAGCTTGTCACTAAAAATTTTGATGTACCAGGCATAATTGACTTGTTAACCTTGGTTGAGCGTGGTTAAGGCAGCAAAACCACTAGCACGGAAACAGCCCCAGAATATGACACTAAGCAAATGTTTGTTGTCTTGTGCGTATCTCACGAATTAATTCGTGAGCGGTCATTTGGTGGACATAATACTACCTTGGGAACACAGTTGTATTGCAAAAACTTTGACTCTTCACTGAATATCATTTTCTACCGGGTTTCTGTTGTCCAATTGGCATATTTCTTACAGAAATAGAGTCAGTTAGTCCGCATCATCGGAGTTTCTCACTGGTCTCCAAGCTGGCAACAGCAATTTCTTCTGTAAATTCTCCTGGACTCATCATTGGATGACATTTTCCAACAAAGGCATCACGTTTTTGATAATAGTTTTCACTGTAGCAAAGGAAATTTCCTAGACTTCATGCCTGATGCTGCTGACAACCTGAAGCTGATAATCATTGGACGTCCAGAGTAAGCTCTAGCTTGAGTGCTGTCAGTTGATTTTTGTAAATTAATTATGCATATCACTGCACTTTGGCTGATATTCATGTCTTCTGCAAAATCCCAGTATGTTTGGTCAAGTTGTTCACCAGTGTTATAATCTGAGGAGGATCATCTGAAGGTAGTTGCTTTGATATGCCCATAATACAAAATGATATTTAATACAAGTATACTTTATAAAAAATTTGACGCCTTGCTGTATAAGAATATACATGTAACACCACTGAGAATACCTAATTTCTCATTGACAACACGTGTACTAAATGAAAAATACTTTGATAACATTCCATATAATGGAATGTAAGATTATGTATGCACACATATGTACATTCTCACATACATGACATATACATATCTACTCTCTCTCTATAGCTCATATGACTTAGATACACCCACGCTATTTCCGCGCTACCTGTATATATATATATATATATATATATATATTATTCCGACACCACAATGCTTTTGTTAATTATATCAGGAAATTGTATAACAAATTTTAAACAAGGCTCGTTTTGTGCTCGCATGTCAAATGCAGTGTTCGAGTGTTGCTCGTTACAAGCTGTTTATCCATAACAAAACATGTGTTGTTGAAAAAATGCAGGAGAGTGCAATTTCGAAAATTTTGGCCACGATTTTTATATTAATGGCATCCACTTACCCTAAACTTAGACATTCACTTTTGATGAGCACTTTATTTGTAAAATTAACTTTAATGTCGCAAAAATCTATAATTAATTTATAAAAGGATGTCATTTCTGGTTAAATAAATATTGTTTGTTAGAATATGAAGACATTATTGATTTGGTATTGTATCAGTTGGAAAGCCATGCGCCTAAAGAAGCCCTACAGAATCTAGATATAAAGTCCAATTTTGTAAGATCCGTTTTACTTTCAGATGACCTTCGCGCTTTGAAGCTTATTCCTAAGAACTCGAAGGAAAAGTTATTTGTCGCCCAATTACTTTATATCGACGCCCTGATCTTCGTTCTTGGTATAAAGAAATTTAAGTCAAGTAACAAAAATATGATCCGTATGTGTTTGCTTCTTTTATTTTTATTTTTCTAATTGGATTGTTATTTTCGAAAATGTGTACATGAAATATTCATTTAACGATGGAAAATTTTGATTTCTCTGTCACAATGGTTTTTAAAGTTATATTCAAGTTTTAATATATTTCTCTATTCTTGATGGGCACATTTAATGAAAGAAGAGACTTTATAGGTTTTAATTGAAATTTTCAAAATTAACTGGTCCCAATTGGAATGTCTTGGGTTACATCTTTCTTGCTCAATAGTGCATGAAATTATTAGAGAAGAATCTATATTTTTCAGAGATCAGCTTTACTTCATGACTGACTAACACAAATTAATTTCATCATTCAATTCAATCGCAATCAGGGAATTATTAAATAAATATCAAGGTAAGTTCATCATCATGTTGTTCAAAATGAAAAACAATTCACCTGATTAGCACAGACTAATTAACCATATTCCATATTCATTTATTTAATCTTTGATTTGAATTTAGGATATTGTTTTAGACAATTATTTATTAAAATTTAAAACAGATTGTTAACTGTATTAACCTGAAGATTAAATTAATTTTTAAATAATACCTTTATATTTAAGCCCTGGCCAATCACTTAAAATGTATTTTTATAACTTTGGAAACAATTAGTTTGTGGTAAATTCTA
Organism: Hofstenia miamia; assembly: GCA_900660155.1. NCBI lineage: Eukaryota > Metazoa > Xenacoelomorpha > Acoela > Hofsteniidae > Hofstenia > Hofstenia miamia. The sequence continues at coordinate 163,543 of CABFPE010000572.1, forward strand.
AATTATGTATGGGCTGTTGACCTCTAAATTATCGAAAATTCGCAAAAATGCATATTTCAGTTAAGCTCTCCTAATTTTTAGAAAATGTGAAAGCATTCAGATCCATACACAGCCTTCGATTGCGCATCGAATGATGTGAAAAATGTGAAAATTGGGTGAGCTATATGGACTACTCTTTCGTAGGATAATTTTTGAAGTTTTTGAAAATAGCCTATTTAATATTGAAGATACGAGAATGAACCTCGCTTATAAAAGTTGCAGCATAAAAAGATTCATCGATTTTTATGAGAAAAAAATTGCATCCATTAATAAATATTTGTAATTTTAACCACTTTGCAATACTTAAAAAATTATTGCTCCTTTATTAGTGAAGATTTTTTCTGTTTTCAGTCAAGTGCTGAAGGAAAAGAGCTTTCAAATGGTTTTCACTTCTGAGCAATGCAAACCTCGTAAACAAATTATTTATGGGTGCACATTTTTCAGTCAATATCGATTGTATCGACTTTAAGCCACTTCCAATCGATTTAAAAATTTAAATTAGTCCTAGGGGGATCTTCCTAATGATAAAATCTGCAAATTTTCCATCACTCATAAGATTTAGCCATGAATGTGCAAGTTTCCAATTGCTACTCGATCGGACAACTCTCGAGTAAGTTAAATCGTTGATATCTCATCAAACAATCACAGTTTACCACCTTTCGTAATTGTCTGTTTACTTTGTATAACAAAATATATCTGCAAACACTTCTACTTAGTGCAACATAATGGATTTAAGTCATAAAAATTTGAAAGCTTGTTTATTTAATGGAAACGAGGAAGATGTCTAATGAAGTTGATTCTCAGATAATGGAAGCAAATGTACCCCACACTCCATTTCGACGATGAAACCCGAGTCCTGTCTCAGGCCAGTTCCTTAAGCAAGAGAACTTGGCGAGGGAAGTACCTTGCGGCCAAGATCTGAGCTTAGACCCATTGCCACGAACCACAAGACAAGATTTTTGATAAAAAATATATGTTAAAATCTGATCAGTGAGATTGAATTAAAAGCTAAAAATGTGCTAACTTTATGGCTAGGACTGCAATCCAACTGCAAACATGTTTAACAAGAAAACATACCCTTGGCTGACAAACAATGGTTCATAGGCTTTTAACAATTTAGACCAAATCTATCCTCTATATAGGAATACCAAAAAATTTGCATATTTAAAGCAAAAATTGTCAGCGGGCAAAGTTCTCAATTGGAAAAAAGTGTAAATTTTATTATTATAATCTTTCTAGATTATCAGTGGTTTGAAGTCAATGGGATCAATATTTATCAATTTTCTTCACCTAAGTTCAACAAACAACCCCCTTTGAAATCAATAGCGCAATTCATATTGGTGAGTCCACTGTTTTCTCGAAGTGCAGCGAATTTGTTACTTTGAAATGTTGAAAATAAAATTTATATACTAATAACATCCAATATATCAGTTCGATTTAGTGGCAACGTTGCCCTGCATGAGGATTTCCAAATGTTTGCGTTCCGCATAATTCCTTAGTGGTCTGCGTGCGGGTCACATGCTCTAGCGGATTTATTGGCATGCAGATAGTGCCGATCAGTGATGTCTCTATTATTGCCAATTATAGAATTTCACTATAAAATATTCTATAATTATCACATTATAGTGTTCTATTATAGAATAAAACAATAAGGCAAAAAATTAAATTTGACTAGATGATAAAATTAATCTAGTTTTCAAATTTTTTCTCTCCAGCGACAAATATCCTGCGCCTGAAAATGTTCTTTCAGCAACGGCAAGTGACGGCAACACTCCCAGAATACTGCGATCAATTTTCTTTAAGAATGAATAGGGATTTTCGTTAGAACGAAAATATTCATATGCCCTAACGTTTCGTCTACAGTATTTGTAAATGTAGTAGCTTCTGCTTGCAATGTTACATGTTTAGAATTGAGTGGAATATCGTCAAAGGCGGTATCTAAAATGGAATGCATTTCCAATATAAAAATTTAAAAATTTTTTGCATGACAGTTTTGAAAAAGCATAACGTGAAATGTTTACCTAGATCGTTTGCTATTGGTGGATCATCTGTAGAAATGACCTGTAGCTTCTCTGCCTCTGAGATCTCTTTCCATTTGAAAATTTTTCAGCAGACAGTTTGGCCCTGGAAATTCTGGAAGGGTTCAAAATTGTTACTGCCTAAATTACATCCCTAAAGCGAAGCGTTATTTTGATCCATATTGGTAAGTACAACTACACAAAAGTTTCTAGCTGACTGGTGAACAGAATCAAGTTTGGAAACTATCTAAAGCTACTTCGAGTTTCCGAACAGCAGGGGGTACTTGATCAAATTGTGGCAGAGAACTTTCTAAAAATTTCCCCAATACAGTCAGCTTCAAGAGAACGTCATACATGTTGCTAACGGCAGCAGGGTCTAACAACGAATAAGCAGACCGGTGAATTTGTCTTTGACTGCTTACCTCTGATTCGTGTTTTTTTTGCAAATTCTATTTGTCGGAAATGGCAATACCATCTAGTGTCTGATAACATTGGTCCCCCCATTAGTACGACAGAAAGAGTGTATCTGCTGAAAAAATTTGAACTGTCTTACGGATTCTAATATAACAAGGTTAATTGATGAGCACCGCATCCGACAAAATTATGCATTGCAAGGTTACTTCCTAGCTAAAGAAGGGTCTCTTCATCTACTTCGGGGGTCATCAGGCCTAATTGAATTGCGAAATGTTCTACAGGCAGCCCGCATTGCATTGCAATTGTCGGACTGAAAGCCAGACATAACTGTGGGTTTAATTGATTTTCGTTTAAATTTTTTTCAATTTCTGTTGAGGTAAAACTGCCCGCCCAAACTCAACTTTTTTAAAATCAACAACTTGTAAAAACGCTTCAAAATTTGCAGCCAAAAATGAGACTAGAATAACCAAAATTTTTATTACCTTTTGAATCTTTCAAATGGTCTAATTAAATGCCAAAATGATTATAATAATAGTAATTATTATTATTATTATTATTATTATTATTATTATTATTTATTAGAATCAGAAAGAAAACATATTAATTTACAAAATTAGAAAAAAAGAACTAATTTTTTGTTAATATTTCTTGAGAATTCGATCGGGAAAGAAATTTGTATATTTATTTCTTGCACTGCAACCGGAATGTGGTTTCCTTTCTCGTAACTGATCAACAGCATATACTTCTCGTTTGGGAATTATTCCTCTCAAAATATGTATACTATTGGTCATTATTTTTTCATATAGCTTGTTATCCTTGTCCAAAATAAATTCCTTCATTGATATATAGGATTCCAATAATCCCATTTTTTGTGCGTTGCGTTGGAGGCGATCACATTTTGTGTTGGTTTTGTTGTGAACAACCTCCGCACACTCTTTTGCAATAGCTTATATGTGCGGAAATCATTGTTCTATATAAATAATTCAAGTTTTCAAAGCTATAATTTAAGTGCTTCATTTTGGGTGGGAGGTATATTAATGAAGAAATTTTTTTCTCAAGTTTATTCACGTGTTAATAAAATCGGAGGTCATTCGACAAGATCACTCCAAGAACAACGACATTGCTTTTTTGTTGAATTCCATGAATTTTTCGAGGTTTATCACCTTTTTGGACATTGGATATAGAGCTCTGCAGATTTGTTTGTATTGAAAAACATATTATTCAAACTGCACCACGACATAAGTTCTTTAACAATTACTTCAGCTTGATCAGGGTATACATAGAAACTGGGAATAATGCAATTGATATCATCCGCATATTTAACCAAGTTACCAGATTCAGAAGAAATTTGCATCTCGTCATATAGTAAATTAATTGTGATAGGTCCAAAAATAGTCCCTTGAGGAACACCACAGTTAGTCTCAAGTAATCCTGATGTTTGCCCATATCGTAAAGTTCGCTGGGATTTTTGTATGTATTAGTGATTTTCAGAAGAGCGATGAACCTTTTCTGAAACCAACTTGGTTAGAGTTAAGTGTATTATTGTACTTTTCAGATAATTGAGGTAATGGATAGAGGACGGAGATGGTCTAGTGCTTCAATCTTTGTCTTTTTGGAATTGGTACTACACATAGGTTAACACTTCGGCTAAATCATGTGCGTTGTTCTTAATTAACCAATAAGGAATACCATCTGGATGCAGAGGAAGACGTTTTAACGTTTGCTAAGGCATTATATACTGTGATTAAATAAAACTCTTCAATCGGCGCTATGTATGGTGTTATTTAAATTGTCACAACAAAACTTTGAACCACGTTTATCTTTGTTAGGTGATACATTATTAATTAATTGATTCCTAATTTGATTATCAAGCTTTGAGACTAATGAAAATTTGTTTTTCTTGGGTGCTGCTTGGTTTTCTTTAAATAGTAATTTGACTTGGTGTGGTGGATCCTTGTTTGAGGTTTTAACTTTGATTAGTGGGCAATATTTATTGCCGTGTTAGGATCATCCATAGACATCACAGAATACTTGGAATTATCTAGAGCAATTCCAAGTCTATATATATATATCAGACTTTCTTTGACGATGTATCGAAACAAATTCACGTTTTGTTACTGGGGGATTTTTGAATGCATTATTAATCCCTTGTGATCCGAAGGGGAACTGCTTTGCGGTAATAACTAGTTGCAGTAATAAAAAGAAAATCTGATTGTTTACGGTTTCGTGTTGGCCCTTTGCTCATTTGTTGAAGAAAACCTTGTTGGGAAAGAAAGTTTACCTCAAGATCGTTGAAATCTCCCATTATGTAATATAAGCTCCAGGATAAAGTGTCATTAATTTATCAATATTTCCTAAAATTTGGCATTCATATTCCAATTTCTTTCCTAAATTGGGCGAATAATACACTACACAATAAATATGTATGGGTGAAGATTTGAGCAAACACCAAAATATTTCACAACTATTGTCATTAGCGATATTCAGGGCTTGTAGATTATACAGTTGACTAAAATAAACGCATATTCCACCTCCCTTGGTTTTAAGTAAATTATAGCATGATCTATCTTTTCGGATTAATTTGTATCCATGAATGCTAACAACACAATCTTCTATGTCACTATTGAGCCACGGCTCAGTAATAAAACATAAATCAATTTTATTGTAAAGTAAGGCCTTTAAACTAAAATGATTGGCATTTGGTTTCTGTAGTGATCGCACACTTAGTAAGAATATACTAGGAAACGCGTTTCTTTTTTCTAGTCATTTGGTATTCCACTTGTCATTTTCATATACTTGCAATTTGAAATACGAATTCATATATATTTTGAGTTAATTCCTTTGCTTATAAATTCGCGTCCCTGTTTGAGACATTGTCTCTCTTGAATAACCTCAGAGGCTGATAAATCAGGAGAGATAAAAATCTGTTTTTTATAGGATTTCAATTTATATAGGGATAAAAATATCTTCCTCTTGTTCCATACGGTATCTAGTATTACCAATGGAGGCCGATCAATTTGCTTCGCTTTCCTTCCGAGGCGTTGAATATTTTTCACAGTGCAATTTACTTCAATATGCTTAAGAAATTGGGATACTTCAATTTCATCAAAATCAAGTTGCTTTTTGGCATTTGTCTTAGTATCTGGAATTGCATTTGGAATTGCCATGCGGTCTTCACGTTTTTGCTCAATGGATGTTTATTCTGAAATAGGCTTAATAGAATTCACCTTTTCCTTTAATAATGAAAGTGCAGAGTTTTGGCATTCCATTTTTCAGTTATATCTAACTTATCTTGTATTCACTCGGAATTTTTCTTATTAGCATCACTGGAAACATTACAGAAAGTAATAGTTTGGTCCATTAGTTTAATTAGATTTTCGATTTCAACTGGTTGAAAGCCGGAGCAATTCTTTGTAAAATGATACGATGTATCACAATAGGCATATGTAAAAAACAGATCATCTTTAATTAGTTTTGCACATGTAGAACATTTTAGGATTTATCATAATTTACCATAACTAGTAAATATTAAAGCGTTGAAGCAAAATGAAAATTTTCCTACCGTTCAGTATATAATCACTAATGACATTTTCAGCAATGATAACCTATGAAACAATGTCTAATCTCCAGCTAAGTTATTGCAAGATTGTTTTTGTTTTTCATTTTCAATCAATGTCAAACATATCTTTTTTCCCGCAACTAATATCATTTGGGGATATGATGGTATCATTTTGCTTACTTGCTCATCGCATATCCACTCGATACTTTGTATTCACCGGCGTTTACTATGTACATGATGTTGACTCTTTTGTCAAACGCTTAGTCTGCTTCCTCTGTTCTCTTCTGTTCTTTTAGCAATGAAGCGATTGCTGTTGTTTCCCGCTGCATAATTGGCGGGAGAATTGTTTGAGTTATGATTTAACAGACTAAATAGTGCGTTTCAAATGGGATTTACAGGGTGTTCATTAAGTCCCTCCGTGATTTATTTGCATCAATGTATTTAAATAAAAAGTAAGTCAGTATTCAAATGAATGTATTTTCAAAGCTAATGTACTAAAGTTTTAAATTCTATAAAATCTGTTCAATATGATCACCATCCTTGTTGGAACACATCTGAAATCTTGAAATGCAGCTTTGCACTGTTGTTTTAAGCATTTCGGTATCAATTTCATTGCATGCTTTCCTTATGGAATCTTTGAGATCATCAATACTTTCATGTTTTTTCCATAAACTATATTCTTTATATGTCCCCAAAGGAAAAAGTCCGGAAGTGCAAGATCTGGACTTCTTGGAGCCCATGACACCCAACCACCTCTGCCAATCTACCGTTCCTAAAAAAGTTTCGTTGAGGAATTTTCTGACATCTGTACTTCAATGTGGTGATGTGTCATCTTGTTGGAAGAAAGCGTGACTAAAGCAACGACGCCTCTTCAGTTCAGGAGCAAAGAATGTCTGAAGCATTGCCAAATAATCTGTTGCTTTCACAGTATCGGTAAGAAAAAATTAATTTCCAATTCGTTTTGTGGATGAAAAAGCCACCCAAGAATTGGCCTTTGGTGATGCTCTAGGGACCTCAGTAAAGTTGCTTGGGTTCTAATATTCCCAAATTATGGAATTGTGCTTGTTGACACTGCCACTCAAATGAAATGTTGCTTCATCAGACCAGAAAACATTAAACAAAAAATCATTGTTCTCTAAATGAAGTCAGAACAATTCATCACATCTTGCTTTTCGAGCACAAAAGTCTTCAGCACTAAGCTGTTGCAGTACGATATGGCTTCATTTTGTTTGCACGCACAATTTGACAAATTGAACCAATCCATATGTTACAGTGAGCTGAAGTGCGTCGTATGGATGATGAGGGCTCATTTTCAAATGGTGGAAAACTTTCTCATCAGCAATTGTGTTGGGGCAGCCATTTCTTTCTTTGTCATGAACACTGCCAGTTTCTTTAAATTTCGGATGCAATGCAGTAATTGTCTTGGCAGATGGAGGGGTTGTTGCGAAATCATTTCTCCATTTGAGTTGAAGAGCCACCACAGATTGTAAAGAGTGAAATTCCAAAACAACATAAATTCTTTGTTCCATTGTCAACATTTTAAAATTGACAGAAGACTTTTTGCTAAATGAATAATTACTACTAAATTAACATGCACTGTAAATTCCAATGTGTGAGCAAGCTTTAGACGTAAAACTACCATTTGTAAAATTTGTATGTGTGCCTGCAGATCAGATTAAAATCACGGAGAGACTTAATGAACACCCTGTATATTGATTTTTGTATAAAGGATTGTGTTTGGCCAATTATATTAGATATTTGCAGCACCTGATTAATGGAACAACTCTTTGTACGGCTTGATGCTGAACTGAAGCTGCAATTCAAAACTTGAGCGTGGTGAAAAAATGTTTTGTTACTTTATATTCAATTCAGTTAAACATTGAACAAATTAATGTAATATTGAAGTGCATGGCAAATTGTTTTGGATAAGGCCTTTGTTGCCAATAAAACAATGATATATTCTAATCAGGAAACTATAATATATTCAAAATTAGACGTTTTTTGGTTTCCATTTCTTAATATTAATTGTCAGCAGACTCAGCTCATCCAATGGATTCATAGTAAAGCTCATTATTAAACTCTGTCCAAGTTAATAAGTAAACCGGTTTTTTTAGGAAAATGAGGTGGTATGATATAAACACGAGTATAATTTCAAGTTTTGATTTTCATTTTTTTATAATATGCACAAGATCCTAAACTATCTAATTCGAGCCAAAAGCATGGTATTTACGCTATAATAAAACCCCAATTATTGATATCAAACTTTACTTATTAACTGGGACAGAGTTTAGTTTGTGTGTACTCGTTTGAACCTTTTTGTAAATAATTCATTGTTGGGTTATTTTGTATTTGTGTTTCAGGTGGGTGTTTTTAGATTCTCTTCAATGCCAGGCTGCTTCAACTCATATTGGAAGCTCTTACTTTCTTTCGGATGATTCAAACCCGGAAAGAATTCAACTAACAATGCCAAAGCGTTTAAAAAACCGACTTCTCTGTCATTTGCTAATTTTAGGTTGTTATGCTTTTAAAAACAACTTCCTTTGTGATCAATTACTAGGAGATATTGAATGCAGTCAGACTTATATTACTCGCTTTGCTAAAGATCTGGGATTTAAAGCCGTCATTTTGAAGAACACTCTTGCAGTTCACATACCACTTCCATTTGTTGAGCCAAGCCTGAAACAGGGCCTCAAACGGGGCCTCAAAAGGAAACGTTAATTTCTATTTATTTTAATTTGTTTTACTTGTTAAATGTTCATTTTAAACAATAACTATTTCTTGTTTTTAAAATATCAAAATGCTTGTAAATAAAGCTTTTTTCAATAATATATTTGTATTAATATTAGGGTATATAAAGTTTTATTTAAGGCAATTTATAATTTTAAACTAAGCATCACGGAATCAATGTATATAGAATTATAGAAGCCAAGCTTAAACAAAAAAGATGAATATACTATATATATATA
>CABFPE010000572.1:186119-208261 GCA_900660155.1 Hofstenia miamia
ATGCTATAGCACAGTATTTATTGTCATCAATATCTTTCCTCCATTTTTCAGTGCCGTAAATCAGTGCTTCATTAGTAGATATTCCTTTCCGAAATCCGTACTGTGTTTTGGATAAGATATTATACTTAGTGAAATGTTCATTGATTTGATCAGAGAGAATTTTCTCAAAAATTTTGCTAATAGGTGATGTTAGTGAAATAGGGCGATAATTAGAGCATACATTTGGGTCGTCTTTTTTTGTAAACCGATGTAATGTTGGCTTGTTTTAATTGGTACGGGAAAATATAATATCTAATACATACATTCAAAATATCACAAAGAGAATTAGCAAATAAACCGGCTAGAGTTTTTAAGTACCGAACGGGATTTTGTGATGGACGGCTAGATTGATTTTTCAATTTTGTGATTGTTTTTAAACTTTGAACCGAGAATTGTAACAAATTGGCAGAATAGTTTTGTATACACAAGTTGAATATTAATGAAGCTAAGACAGAATTTTGTACTTTACAGCTGAGTAAAAGCAATTACGAGGTATCTGCAGTGACTTTAAATGTAAATAATGTTAATGTTTCTATTGTAGACACATTCAAGTATCTAGGAGTAACTATTGGCTCAAAGTTAAAATTCAACTCTCACATCAATATAATAATTAGAAAATTAACTATAGGTATAAAAAGTATGACACTAGTAGCTAGGAAGTTACCACCATGCTTTCATCAGAGTCACGTTAATTACGCAAACATTTTGTTTAGTGACCTAAGTGAAGTGCTTTATAAAAAACTTGACATTCAATTAAAATGGGCATTAAATATTTCAAAGAAAAACTCATCGAAAACTAAACATTAAATTTCTAGGTCAATTCTTTTTCCAAAGCAACTCGTCATCTTGAATACCCTCCTGACATTCCTCAAGCTAATCAGAAACCTACCACCTTATAATATGCTTAAAATATCGGGATTTACTCATAAACAGAATTCAAAGTCAAAACTTTTTACATGTGTATTAAAAAACCTTTTTAAAAATCCTTCATTAATGTTGCCATTCGAACTTGGAAGTCGCTACCTAAAGAAATTGAAAATATTGAAAAATTAAAATCTTTTAAAAGCATTTAAAAATCTTCCTTAAGCAAAATATATTTCTGGAAAATCATGGCTAAGATACAAGTTTTATAACAATGACTATACTATAACTCGTTATTAAAATAGTACTATAGCAATTTATCCATAGCCTGGAAGATTTATTTTGAAATTTATGTAAATTGTATGTATGTGCTTTGTATCAGTTATTTAATTGTTAATATTTATCTGAATAAATAATTTCTTATCTTAATTTGAATTTTTTCATCTAAACTATTAAATTTTTTTATTATATGTTCTGCTTCTTGATTATATATTACTAGGCCGAAGATATCATCAATACATTTGGCATAATATATTAATTTTATATTTTTTATTGTGAAATTGATGTTTAATGCTAAATACATATTTGCAAGTGTTGGGTTTAACAAGCTTACCATGGCGAATCCTTCTTGTTGAACATAGAAATAACCACTGAATTGTGAGTTTCCAAATATGTAATTCTTGTAAAATGTTATAATTTAACTCAAATATCTATATCCAATACATTTCATGGAAATCACTTATAAGGAGACAATAAACAAAGATCATTGAAAATAATAGCAATTTAAACAAAAAGTCATTTCTACATACATTCAAGATAAAATACACAGGAATCCCCACAAGCTGATTAATAAGAAATCTCAAGAACAGTAAATCTATAAAAACGAAATGTGAGAATAATATCAATAACACCTATTCTCAATTTAAAAACGCCAAACTAATTTTGTTTACAAATATTACATGCCCCTTCGGCGAACTTCAGGACAGTTATGTAGAACAAGTCAAAAGCATAGAACATCAACAGAAATATCGAATCACTTGAAGATATGTGATTATCAATTAAATTATAAAATATTATGCATGACGAAAGATCAATTTACACTGTAAGCAGCTGAATTATATTATATATAAGTAAATTATATATTCAAAAGAATGTTTTCGTTAAATTTATAAAATTAATTTCATCAAATTTTGTTAACACTAAAACCGCCAAATGGGTCAATTGACCTGAAATTGAAATGTTTTAGTATAGGCGATAGCAAGATCCAGCCCTTCTAATGTTAAAAAATTATTGCGATAAATTTTTTTCCATATGATGCAAATTATTAGCAAAAACTACATTGCTGATTATGCTTCTATTTAAACTGCTAAAATTCCTTAAATACGAAAAAATTTGGAAGTCTTGAAGCCTGCACATATATATTTGTTAACCCTATTTCTGCTAGCTTTATTTTTAAGTAAAAAATCTACTTGTCCACACATCTATGGTGTTGGGCATACTCATGCAATGATTATTTGCACTAAAACATTCTTGTGCCTGAAGTATATACAATGAGAAATCTGATTTTTGTAAAAATATACAAATTCTTTCTATACCTAGTGTTCAGATAATGAGGCGACCTAACGGCCATGTGAACACACACTACCTAGAAATATTTTGTTTTCTGAAAAAAAAACTGTGTGAGTTCTGTCCAGAATCAAAGTCAAAAGTTCTTGCGCGGAAGGTACTTTCAGATTGGGGATGCCTTTATTAGTTTTGTTATAAGCGTTTAAAAATTTCTTACAGGCTCAAGAAAAACAAGTTCTCTAATGGTTTAAGGCTAACATTGAATTTCTATAGGAACTTACATCTTCTTATAATTAAAATGAAATTTACATAAAAGTATAATGCGCGTGCTTCAAAGATGTTTACTAAATTAGTGCTGAACAGTTTTTATATCTATACAGAGAATTCTGGTGCAAAATAACACTAATCCATATAAAAATTGTAAACCGTGAATAATCCCCTTGTTAAATAACTTGACAAACAAGATAAATTTATCAGTGCATGAATTATATTAAATGGCTATCAATCACTAAAAACTTCAATCTACAGTTTCCCAGATGCAATTATGAAGAAGGAAAACTTACATAGCCGAAGAATACATAACTTCAAGTGTGGAAAATGTAGCAAAACGATTTGGAACCGAATCATGAGACACTAGCCAAAAGGTTACAAACCTTTTTGTACGCATATTTAAACAATTTTAAAAAATTTGGGAAATTTTTATGTTCACAAATTTATTGGTGAATGTCCATGTAAGGATGAACAATGTGAACACTTGCGCTGAGGAATACTGTAGTGCCTGAGCTAGGCGAAAATATTTAGTTTTTGCCAATCAAAATTCCGATTATTGCAAAATTTGCGAATTTCTTCCATGCCGAAGGTTCAGAAATTTCGTCAAGCAGGACAAAGGAAACATGAATTTTCCGAAGAAAAAGATAGCTATTAGAGTTCCACAAGGAGCACCTATTAGTGGTATTTTATTTACCGATCCAACTGCTGATATGTCAAATGCTGATATAAATAAAGATCGAGATTATATAGATGTGGTAAAGTATTCAAATGAGATGAGAATCATCGGAAAAAGAGCAATAGAAGAAGGTTTTAGAAGAATGGAAATGGCAATCAAAACCATAAGTAAACCTGAGCAGGAAATTTTAATGATGAATCCACAGAAAATTGTGGAGAAGGCTATTGCACAGTATATCATAAAAAGATGAATTTTCGGAATTAAATGGTCAATTTACCATAAAGACACTAAAATTGAATGGAAAAATTCCGATAAATACATAGGACCATCTATTGATAATAGTCTATCGTAGACTACCTACGTAAATTATCTATCACAAACAACAACAGCAAATGTTAAAATTAAGAAGTGGTATTATTTTCTAATTTCATGGAATGAGAAAGAAAATTGTTCGTGTTTAGAACTTACATTTCACCAATATTTATATATCTGAAGTTTTTATGCCAGGCTTAACAGAGTCACAATTAAAACTTCCCGGAAACCCTTAAAATTATTTGCAAAAATCTCAAAGATGCTAATAAGCAAATCCAGCAGACCGTGTTTAATACCAACTTGGTTTCTAAAACTCAAGTCGAATTAATAGTTGAACCAATATCTTACATCTTAAATGCCTGTATAAGATATTCCTTTAATCTAGACGAACAAAAATTGGCAAATATAACGCCACTATTTAAAAAAGATGATCCTGAAGATTGCTTAAATTATAGACCCCTTCCAATCACCTCCTCAATCAGAAAAGTATTTGAACGAATTCTTTTTAATCTAAATAATGAGCATTTTTACAAGCATGATCTTTACTCCAAACCACAACATGGTTTACGTAGAGGTATTTCTTCCAGCGATGCTTTAGTTATTGAAAAATAGAGAAAAACGATAGATGATAATGAATACTCAGCAGCAGCTTGCTTAGACCTTTCGAAAGCATTCGATTCTATTGATCATAGCCAGTGGCGGCTCGTGCATGTAAAAGCTAGGCAAGCAAATATTTTTGAGTAACCAAATTGGTATAAAATGAAAAATATATTTATATGAAATACCAGATACGATTTTTTTTCAGAAAAATATGTAATATTATTATTAAAAATAAGATTAGTCCTGCAGTTCATTTAATATATAACAATTTCAAGAAATAAGCTAATAATTTCTCAGGTTTTTCTCCACTAATTGATTGTTCTGGAATTCGTTTACATTTTCTTTAAGCAGAAATAAATTGTTCTGCTGACCCTTCTCAAAATCCAATAGTTTGTATTAAATCAAATATTTACAAACTTTAGGCAAGACAGTCGATAAAACATGCATTTCAAAATATCGAATAAGAATTTTGTGGATTTACAATTGAAGCTATGTCAATGATAGCAAACTTGAGATTACAAAGTTTGTCAAGTTTGAGAAAATTAAAGTAGAAATTTATATCAGAAAATTGCAGCTGAGGGTAATCACATTTAAATAACTCAAAGTTTTTAAAATGTAATAATTCATTTAAATGACATGTGCGTAAGCAGGGGCGGATTTCGGGGATTGCGACTGCCCATCCCTAGACACGATAAAGGGATGTTCAAATTATTATTTTAAAATTATATGGTTATGCGTTTATTGTCTCTGTTGAATCTAATCTGAAAATTAAGAGGTGCCTCATGAATTTTAAATACTGCCGTTAATCAACTCATCTTATAATTCAGTACTCCATTATTATTCAACCTTTGAAAACTGAAATTTGAATATAGTAATGAAGATTGTGATGTCATTTCAAGTATAGAATTAAATATTGTGCAATTCTCAAGTGATTCAGACACTTTTTCAATAATGATGATGTATTTGATAATACTATTACTATTACCAGTGAAGATTATGAGGAGTTATTGCTTATCTATCTATCTATATATATATATATNGGGAAAATTAGTAAAAAGTTGAATCTATGCTTGGTAACATGTAAAGGACTATTAAAATTCGGTTACCATGAAATTCCGTTGCCATGTAAAAGCAATTAGTTTCTTAATTTTTAAGGGAATTAATGTTTCAACTATGCTGATATTTGGTGATAAGATAATGTACTAACCTTAAAGGAATATTACATGTATCATATAAGTATTTTATAGACATATAGGCGGCTCGTACGTGTAAGAAATGCAAGCAGTGCTTGCCCAATAATTTTTTAATAAATGACTTTCACTTTCATTCTTAATTGTATGAGTTTATATCTATTCAAATGTACAAATTGTTAGTTTGCGTTAAAAAACATTCAAGAATCAAGTAATAATATGAAAATATGAATGGAATATAGAACATTATTCATTATGATGTACTTTAAAAATAATTAAATGATTGCGCTATAGCAAGCAGATGCCTTAATTCTGTACCTAAGAATTAACATATCCGTTTTCTTCAACCCATTGCTCGAAGATTTAGCTAGCAATGCAAGCAGTCCGTTCATTGCTTAGATTTGAAACACTCTTGTTGTAAGAACCACGCAAAATATTTTCATTCAATACAATATCCCAAAAGTTAAAACATGATGTTTATTTAAATATCAATCAGAACATTTCTCTATTTAAGCAGTGCCGGAAACAGAATATATGTGAGCAAGGCGCATGTCTGGGATAATGATTTTCGCATTTCTTATCGCACAGATTCCTTCTACAAATTCTTAAATAGGAATATGGCAGCCATTTGTTTTTCTTTGACAGAAATGACAAAATTTATAGGAATTGCAGGCCCGTAGCCAGCATAATCACCTAAAGGGGGTCGACGCGCATTTAGGAGGGGTACTCTAGTATAGGGATCAAGTAAGTAAATAAAGGCGGGGTGAAGCCCCGAGAATTTTTTTTGAAGATATAGGCAAAATAGACCTTAGAATTGCTTTAATTGAAGCAATGTTGCAATTGAATTAAAAATTTTATTTTCTANAAAAAAGTTCTTCTGTTGCCATCACTGCATTTTAGGCAGGAAATGATTGCAGTTGATTCAAAAAAGTCCTCTAGTAATATATTGTTATAATTCCACAAAAAATGTGGATACTGCTGATAAAATATTAAGATGATTCTCAATGTAAGCAGCCTCACTTTGATGGTTCTTGGAAGTGTTTTTCAACTTGCTTGACATTCTTTGTTTGAATGTATACATAATTAGTAAAGAGATAAATATTGCATGTAGTAATAGAAGAGAGACAATAATTTTACATATTTAAATTTATACTCACCAAAATGAATAAAATGACGAAAGCCAAAATATTATTTTGCTCAATTTAATACCATCAAATACTAATATACTGCCTGTGAAGAAGCGCACCCATTGTCGTCTTTATATCTTAAATAAAACTTGTAATTGCTTTGTGACTTCTAATAAGTATATTTGCAGGAGTTACCCTATGCAAAGCTAAAAGAAACATTGACTGGGATTTATATTGAAAATTGCCTATTAGTTAATAATTATAATTGAAAATTATCATTACATTGGTGTGTGTAATGCACTATCTCCCACTCTAAATGCTCATTGGTCAATTGCCCTATTCAGTCTTTCTAGGTATATTTAGATTTTCTGGCAAAGAATTTCGATTTTAATGAAATTATTTAGAGAATTACATTTGTTTAGTAAGCATAGTAAAAGTAACGAAATATTAGAAAAATTCCGCGAATTCCTTAAATATAATTCAAAAAGATATCAATTTAGGTCAATTGACCTATTCAGTTGTTCTAGGGTTAAGTAATTGATTTTAAACTTAAATTTATATCAAAACGCCCACCTGTTTGAAAGTTCCTAGATCTGTCCCTGTGGATGGGGAAGTGAAACTGGCCTCCATTTGAGTGCATATGACGCTAATTTATTTCAAAATATATCATTATTATATTATCCATGTCACATTTGATTTTTTAATGAATTGGTTGCGCGTCTTTCATTAACAATTCCTATACATGTTCTAATTTCTGTCAAAGAAAAACAAATGGTTACCGTATTTATATTTATGAATTTGTACAAGAAATCTGTGGGATAAAAATGCGAAAAAATCATTACCCCATAATAAATATCATGTTTTCTTTTGGCTTACTGTTTGAATGAACTGAAAATATTTCGCGTGGTTCTTTTACAGCAAAAGTGTTTCAATGCAAGCAATGAACAAACTGTTTGCTTTGCTAGCTATATCTTATCATTGCGCAATGAGTTAAAGAAAGCGGATAGAATTTAATCGTTTGAGAGAGCGTACACATTAAGCATGTGCTTGCTGTGGCGCAATCATTTAATTATTTTTAAAGTAAATCATAATGAATTATGTCCTATATTCCATTCATATTATTACTTGATTCTTGAATGTTGTTTTAAAGCAAATTAACAATTTACGATTTATACATTTGAATAGATATAAATTTATGCATTTAAGTATGAAATTCATTTATTAAAAAATTATTGGGCAAGCACTGCTTGCCTTGCTTACAGGTACGAGCCGCCTATGATCATAGCATATTACTACACAACGTTAAATTTCTAGGTTTTTCTAATGATAGTATGGGTCACATTTCTAATTACTTACATAATGGTATGAATCTTTTTCATATTGGGTTTCTACTAAAAATGGATTTCTACAGGGAACAATTTGAGCTCCTTACTATTAAATATTTATATAAACGATTTGTCCGATTTAACAACATGTGACGTTATACAATATGCCGATGATACAATATTATTTAATTCTAAACAATATCCCGAAAAAGCCATTCAAACTCTCGAAAAAAATTGTACTTCTCTCACCAAATATGTTTGCTTCCTTAAGGCTAATAGTGAATCCTTTAAAAACTCAATTCTGCATTGTTAAATTAAATTCTGCATCTACTGATACCTCACAATGTAAACTTAATTTTAATGGCATTCATATAAAGCAAGTTGAGTTCTTTAAATACCTTGCAATTATTTTTGATTTGCATTTAAATTTTGAAAGGCAACTACATCATATTATTAGAAAAATTGCCATAATGATTAAAGCAATGAACTTAATCTCTCAAAGACTTCCCACTAACACTTTACTAAACTGCAATACAATGTGCTTTAGGAAATTTTTTATAAATGCAACATGTCACCATGTCATGTACAAGTATATGGAACATGCCCGCAGTTCCAATAACCAATTTGTTTGGCATTGAAATTGAACATTTTTGAAATGTATTATAAAAGTAGAATTCATGTGGTAAATTAATGTTTGCATATAAGGTAAAACCAGTTGCCTTGTTAAGTTTTTCCTGAACAGGTTTTTTGATACATACAAATTTCCATAGAATGAAATATTTACCTCATCATTATAAAGAGAATTCTCTGATTCCAAAATTGCAGGACAGCTGTTGCATTCTAATCTATTTCTATGCAATGTCACTGACGAACGTATCCTATCAGTTTTACGTGCAACGGTAAAATACTTTTGCTGACTTTATTATGTTCTATTTCATTATCATCAAGCAATACTTCTTGGGCCAAGAAACTTAGCAAGGTTTTACCTACATTGCTCTTAATAGTATTCTTTGTAAGGTTGAATAGCAATCCGGATGTGGTAATTATTAAAGATTTAAAGTTCTTGTTATTTGAAAAACCGTTTTTGGTAAAAAATTATAACGCTTTTTGAAAAAACCAATACTGAAAACGGATGTTCTGACGCTGAATTTCTGAAAAATTGAATTAATCACTTTAATATTAGGATTATTCAAATGGAATGACATTTTCCATTTTCTGTGGGTCAACACCTTGCAATTCACTGTTTTCAATGTACAAAGAGCAATTAGGTTGTTTGCAAAGGCAAATACTTTCAAATCTAAATTTGCAAAATGAATGGTTTTATGAAAAATTACTTCAATGCCTGTCAATATAATTTGCTTTTTTGCATGAGGTAAAAATCAAAGTAAGAAATTGAAGTGGAAAATCATGTATTTGCTCATTTAAAAATTGATAATAGATTTGCAATTAAAGATCTTGTCCCAATTCGCAAATTTAATGTTAAAAATTCCCAACCTCGTACTGTTTTGGTTAAATTATACTCAGAATGAGACAAGCGACTAATTTTATCTAGATTTAGAAAACCAAAAACTATAAAAACAAAGTTTTTACTTCCTCGACCCTGAATTCTAAGAACTTAATATTGCTCTCCTTAAATGCAATATGGCTTGCATTACTGAAACCTGGTTAGGTCTTCAAAATTTAATACAGTTTCGTGTTCAGGTAGATCACAACTTGGTGAACGCTTGCTCAGCTATTGTAGATTTGAATGAATTTGCTATGCTTATATTCCTCCTAAAACGAGTACTTACCACCCAAATTCTATCACCGAATTAGAAGTGCTTAATTTGCTCTTAATGAGTTTAAATTATTCTGTTCAAAAAGAAGCATTTCTAAAGAAACTCAGCAATTATTGTGGTGATTTCAATTTTCATGATACGGACTATTTTTCATTTTATTCTCGACATTAATATGATATTGATATTATTGATTAATTTCGATCATTTAGTGAATCTTCTAACTTATGTTGGCGGGAAATACCTTAGATTTGCTATTCAGTAACAATACCAATTTATATATTTCTGAAGAAGTTTGTCCGATGAAAAAGTTTTAGTGATAATTGTGATATGTTTGCTGATTTTGAAATTGAACCGTTAGTGTATTTAAATGATTTCCCTAAAAAATAGTCAAACAATCATTTTGATGATAAAAATTCATTTTCATTCAAATATGTGAACAGTAACCTGCTTGTATTTATCTTGATTGTTCATTATTTTCAGTTGTCAATATAAGTGATTTGAATTTTGTTGAACACTGGTATCAAAATATTCGAACTTAAACACTGTTTTATACCAAACGAATAGAAGAAAACCCAAAATGTTTCCTGACTACCTTTCATCACACACAATTCATTGCATAAACAAATTTAGCACAATTAACAGATTATTAAGAAAGCACCGGATCCAAGCGAACGTTTTCAAAATACAATGAATTAAAAACAAACTTGTTAGATTCAGTTGAATTAGATATAATGGTTTATCTTGGAAGGTGTACTGACAATTGCCTTAAACTTTTACGATCTTTGTCAAAGAAAAACTACCATAATCAATTATCTATAATGATATTATTGTTAACACTCACTCTAATATTGCAGACACTTAGTGAATTATTTGCTTCAGTGGATTCAAATAGAAGAAGAAAAAGAAACTATATTTGTTCTAAATTTAACAATATAAATATTGGTCACAGTACAAAAGTGCGTCTAAAATATACATGCACACAAATATATATATATATATATATATATATATATATATATATTTGTGTGCATGTATATTTTAGACGCACTTTTGTACTGTGACCAATATTTATATTNTATATATATATATATATATATATATATATACAGAATTTTCAAGAAAATATTAATTACATTTAAATCGCAGTATTTCAATTTCTTTGAGTACTATAGTCAGCGTTAATAAAATTGAAACCTCTCCACTTATTTTCGAACAATTCAGGACTATGCGATTTATATAATTGTGTTATTTTAGTTTCTGTACGCAATTCATTCCAAAGACGGATTGAGGTATTAATAAAAGAATTTTGCATTTGTTGTTCTTCGATTTTGTTAATCTTATAATTAAAGTGCGTTTACTAAGAAAATTTGGAGTTTTAAAATTAGGGAAATTTATTGAATTTTAAGGAGCGATTTTTTTAAGAATTTTGTAGAACGTACATAAAAATGTTTTATAAGTTGTCACCATTGACTTCGAAAATTTTCCTTTGAATTCATCATAAGCGGATCTTTTTTTCTTCATACAACCAAATCTAATACTAATTGGCCAATTTGTTTTTATTTCAAATTTTCTGAGAAGTGTGTATCACTTCTTGTATATAATATGCAAGCATAATTTAGATGACTTAAGACTAAGGCATGAATAATCTGAATTTTCACATTAATACTTAGAAGGTGAGAAAAATTACTTATTGCTGTAATTGCAACTGCAATTTTTTTACTATGCTATGAATTAATAAATATTCTTTTTGACCTCTGAGCATCAATTTTTCAAAATTTGATTTCTAATATTGGTTACGAATTTTTAATTTTTATGTTGCATAAGTTACGAGCTTTTTTGTAGTCATTGAAATTTCCAGAGGATTTCTCATTATTTACATAATCCAATTATTTTTTGTTTAATCAAAGTTAAGCAATGTGTATCAATCCATGGTTTGCTCTTAGTTGTTGTCATAATTGGATCTTCCCGCAAGATTTCTTAAGGCATCTGGCAACCATCTTACATCACATGTATTACAGCTGTTTAGGCAAATCATTTTAAGTTGTCATTATCCTAGTTTATGGAAAGATGCTGTTTAGGCAACTAAGGTGAATCTCACACTTTCAATATGGACTCTTAAGAAATAGATCTACTGAAATGCAGCTTTTGAAATTTATGATTTTAATTAGCAAATATGTTGATAAAAATGAAGACATATATATTTTATACTGCAATTTACGTAGGCGTTTGACAAAGTACCTTATTGCTTTTTAGGCCTAATATCTAAGCTTATCTCATTAAACTTTGGTGGTGATCGATTTAGACTTTTATCTTAATATTTATATAATCCTTACCCATATGTTCAAATCAATGGGATTAAATCATCATGATTGTCTAGTGGAGTTCCCAAAGGATCTATCCTAGGGACTTTGTTATTTCTTGTTTTCATTAATGACCTCCCAACATGCTGTCAATTACCAATTCCTTTTTTTATTTGCAGATTGCAAATTCTTGCAACTTCAACAACAATATTGTTGTGGATTACAAAGATTTAACAAATTGGGTTCTTGATAATGAGATGAATTTACATTGGTATGATTTCAAGCTCTTAGCGATTCCTAAGCATGATGACATAGGCATACAATTTGATTTTTGGCTATCTTTAAGTAATTTTGTAGAAGATAGTTGCGTTTACCTCTCTTCAAATTTGAACTCGTCTGCACATATTGCTGCTAAACTTAAATCATATTATGGTATACTCTTAATTTTGAAAAGAAATATACCTTATAATGCAACAATTAATGTTAAAATTACTTTGTTCACAGTATTAATTAGATCAACTTTAACATATGCTTCAAAAGTTTGGTTTGCTTAGTAAACAAGATTTCATAAAATTAGAGAACTTCCAAAAACTTTGCCCAAAATGGATAGTAAACAATGATGACTTAATAAATACTTTTATTATGTTACCTGACATACTTGGACTTGTGTCTTTTCAACAAACTTTTAACTGGCTAGTACAATTTAAATCTATCTTCATTTATTTCATTCTATTCGGCGGGTTTTAAAGATCTATGCTAATCAAAGAAATGTAAATCCCTTCAACACTATTTTGTACGGATTGTTCTGTTTGCAAATTATATTCACTTGTCATCAAAAGTAAACCTATTTGATAAGTTGAATATAGCGAAAAAATCTCTACAAAAAACATATTGGAATTATTTTGTCAATTTTTACAAACTTGAAGGTATATTATTCTATGACAAGCAGATCATTTATTTCTAATAAGAGTTTTTATTAATTTATTTTAATATTTTATTTGTACATTTCATTTTTATTTCTTTGCTTGTACTTTGCTAGAACAAGTAAAAAGTCAATAGAAGAAGAAAAAATCTTTAGTCAGATGCTACGTTAGCAATATATCATATTGCTGATAGAAACTCTGAAAGCTTCAAAAACCTACAACAAAAAACATTACAAAGTAAAATATTGCGCTCTTGGAGCACTTATTTCTTTTCTAGAATTATAAAAATATCGCTTGATACTTCTATAAAATATCTTCAATTGTTTCAACAGCTTCAATTCTTTAGGTAGATCACTCCAAAGTTTTATAAAGCTATAAATTAATAAATAACTAATAGGAAACATGTTTTCATCTAGCTTTAATTAAAATTCAAAGATTCATACTTATTAATTGGAAGGTTACTCTAATAAAATCATATATATTGCCTCATTATTTATATTCAGCTTGTTTATTAACAACTCTTAATAAAAGAATGAAGATCAAACTAGAAAGAATTTTTAACTGGACTATCAATATCATCTGTGAAAGAAAATAGTAAGCTGCAGTTAAAGAAAATATCTAATTATTTTCATTAAACTATTTACAAAAGATCTCTAGAAGTATTTTTTAAATTGAAGGCAAGAGACAAAATACCAACGAAAATACATTCAAGAACAAATTCTTATAGAAATTTTAAATTTAAGAAAAATGCGATGAAGAACCCATTTACTAATTTTTGTATTGACTTATGGAATGAATTACCACCTCACTTTAAAGAAGAAAAATTAATTAAAGACTTTAAGAGAGATGTAAAAATGTATTTGAAACTAAGAAAAATCAACTATTTAAATTACCAAAGAATTCAGTCAATTCCAACAACCAAGCTTAGTCATTGAAAGAGAAAATCTATTTTTAAAATCTTAATAAGTGCTTAGCACTTTATTTTTATAGTGATTTTATATACAGAGGATTTTAAAAATAAAATATTTATATTTCTGCAGTGTTTTAGCAGAACGTTTACCAACTTCTCGAATAATTTTAAATGTGTAACGTAATGAAACCATGAATCAGGTAACCTTTGAAGCAGTTGCGAAGTCATTTTTCTTTAGTTTACTGCCAAATTTAAAGTATGTAGTAGTACTATGAAATTTCATACCAACTCAATGCTTATGCTAGTCAATGCTTCAACATTTTTACCCAATGTATGTCGAAACTAGATACCATAATTACAAATTTACTGAGGGTTTGCTATAAAATTTTCATTCCAAATCTATCCCATTTCAATATTTAGTAGAAGTACGATTAACCATTTCAACGAAAAGAATGTTTTTTGCACGAGTTCTATGTTTTAAAAAAAAATATTATTTTTGTTTAGATTTATTTATAATTTTGGAATCATACATAAATACATACAGTAGGGGCTCAATTATCCAAGTGAAGAAATTTCCCTCATAGTGTGTCTCAGAGATCTAGGAGCCAGCCAAAGTGTTCTTAAAATCAAGAGTCTACTGTATTAAGTGGCTGAAAAATTGATGATTTATTAATACATATAATTCGATTTGGTAAACTGAGTCTTAGAGGTCGTGACCGAGTTAGATTGCTTCCCTTACTCTTAAGAGTCCGAATCTTCTATTTTCCTACCCAAACACTCAGAATTATAAATTAACATTTACAATAAATAATTATTAATGAAAAGTACTATTTCAAATCATATATACTCTTCTTTCAAAGGAAGACTTCAATTGATTTTTTTCTAATCAGCTTTTGAACTTTTGCTCAGGTTTGTTTTATGCTGGATATACAGCATTTTCAGTTGAATTTCTTTTAAGGTCGAGAAGAAGCTGGTCATGTTACATGCAGCACTATGTATTGAATTGAGAATTCTTCCTCTTCATAGCAAATACAAAAATTTTCTTTACACGAGTACGTTTGTTTGCCCAAAATTTATCATATAATTTGGTCTGTCTTCTTATATCCAAAGAAAAATGGTAAGTATTGATCTTTTCAACGTTCCATCTGTCTAGAAGACATAATGAAGATTCATCTTCTATTGTTCCGAAAATACATGCAGCATTTTTCTGTTAAATAGGCAGTAGCACTATCATGTAGGCCATTGCTTTGCTTCTATATCACCCTCTAAATAACAGCCGGATCTTATTAGTGGGTCTGGACAAAACAGGCGATGTTCTTATTGTTGTTTGATCTGCAAATAGTCCTACCGTACCAGATATAATCATCACAGCTCGGTTTCAAAATTAAAGCATTTTAAATGCGGCACCCGATGTAGCTTGGGCTCTATGTGTGACTGAGGATTGACAGTACTCAAAGCAAGAAGGTCTTATATTTGTACGTTGGTTTCACAGTCACTATGAGGTCTCATCTACCTCAAGAAGGAATTTCCGGAATCTTGTCGTTTTATTACAAGAGATGGCGTCACTGCACGTGTTAGACTTTTACAGCCTCTTAAATCACTAATGTGGGGCATTGTAAGTATTTTAGCAAAAAATTTGGAGTCTTCAAATGAAACTGCAGTAATTCTTGACCAATGCTGTTTTTGTCAACTTCAAACAAATCACATTATTATTTATTTGGTAGGTACTTTGGGATTCCTCATTCAAATTGTTCTTTGAAGTGTACAGTATGCTAACTGTAAGCAGTATTTGTTAAAAATTTTGTAACTTCGGTGATTTCGACTTTGAAATTATTAATTTAACATTAGTATATTTTGAAGTGGTTAGGGTTTGGATTGACGCTGTATAAGAAATACAAATTCAAGTTTCAATTTTTGACGTTGAAAAAATCAGATACATGAAAATTCCATGCAGAATTGGAAGTTTATTTTAAAAAGCAAAATCGTTATATTTGTTTAAAACATGTTTTTAGCATTTTCTTTAAAAAATTGCACACTCCATGCACATGAAATTCCTCATTTCCCGGAGTGACAAAACTACAATAGATAAAATGTTGACACATAAATAAGTTCTATGAAAGAATAATTGTGGAAAGAATGTTATATATAACAAACAATATGTACAATAAAATATGCACTTGAAGTACACCTGCAGCATCCCATTTCCGAAATTAAAACAACGTAAACGTGTAGCTCTGGTAAAGCATTTTATTTTGAAAAAACTTGTTTTAACAACTTAAACGAGTATTAAATAAGATTTGTTTTATGCTCTACTAATTTTACATTTACCAACTTTCTATGTGTATAAAAAAACTGAAAGACGAAATGTGCATCAATATCTTTGCAATATCTCAAGAAATATAAATTATTTTAATTGCACATCACTAAGCGGAGGACAACAAATGATTTGTTCAAATAAATGTTGTGCAAGAATTATAATTGCAAGTTCAATACATGCTTTACAACAAAGTGACATGGCGCGATCTGAAAATCCCTGCATGTGCTTTGAGAAATCAACGACATATGTCACAGTGAAATCTTCGACAAACCCTTCCAGACCGAAATTGATTATAGATGCTTTTGTAGATGATAACGAAACTTCATAAATTAATATGCTTTTCTCACTATTGTATAAACTTTGCGAATTGAATAAGCAAGAAATTCAAGAATTTTTCATACTACATGAACCTAATTTTCTTCGATATCGACGTGGAATATCAACGCATTAAAAATTTCTAATGCTTAAAATGTACTGTACCTATTAAATAACAGAGCCCCCTCAATGAATTACGCTTGTTGAATCGACTGAAACAACAGTAAATTAGTGAACTATTTTGTTCTACAAATACAACCAAAATAAAACGATAGAAAATATAAAATATATTTAAATTTTATAGCGAAGACAATTTAATGTATTGAAATATCAGTTAACAATAATTAAAAACCACTAGTAATAAATAAATACAGTAAATTTCAGCATACACTATATACACAATACATTCTTCAATGATGGCGAATTCATTTCGTCTAAAATAGAATGTTAGTAGATTGCTAATAAACGACGGTACAACTGTCAACGAGGAAAATTACAAGACTAACATAGCAATTCTGCAATTCAAACCATGAATGCTTATCGAATTTTGCAAAAATATCCTCATCGAAAAGCTTGGTAATCTCAAAATTTTAATGGCATATTATATTGAACACTTCGAGCGTTCCAAATAAATTTATTTTGGGATTCAAGAGTCGAAAAGTCTGTTTTCGGAGGCAAGTTTTACTGAGCTGTTGACTGGAAATCACACAAATATAAATGTTAGAAGGTAATTCTCTCCTAATCTGGGATGAGCTCACTACTTTTAATATGCTTGGTGAAACTTACTTCAAAATGTGCAATCAGCATTAAAGTGGCTTGTCAGTAAAATAATGAAAAATGATTTACATATTAAATAATAGTTTGATCATCGTGAACGAGATTAGAGAAAATACAAATTACTTTAAAATTCAATACATTTGTAATAATTGATGGTGAAAGAAACGTGTCGACAAACACGATCAATGAATTAAGCAATTCAATGATGCTTCTGAAATGTCGGACATTTTTGATAAATCTGCATACTTATAAATTCAAAAATTGAAATACAACACAATCAAATAAGTAAATCATGATTGGTCATGCTTAAAATGAAAATAGTGTTAATGTGACGTACTCATGTAATCCGCTGAACTATAATAATATAAGATTAGTTGCCCTAGTGATGAAGGACAAAATTTGCTTATGTTAACAATGACAATTAGTCAAAAGGTCATAATTCAGTTTTTAATAATTATATCTAGTTGAATGCTATGATAAAAGCATTAAATAATATATCAATGCCCAAAAACAATTAGTCTTTAAGCGTGAACTGCTATACTACATATAGATATAGGTGAATGCGCTACTAGTGTTCTCGTTGATTGTACTGCGGCTCTCCTTTCAGGGTATTAGCGATATTCTTATAACCAAGGCAATCATTATGTAGATCAACCATCATTAGAATGTTCCATGCATATGGTACCATATTGAAATGTAATATAAATCAAATACAAAAGGTCCACATTCACTCCTGAAAATTTGAAGTACAAAGTAATACCCTAGATGCTTATTCACACCTGAAAATATGTAATGGCACAGTCAGCAACTACGGAATTTACTTCCCCGTCTACAGCAGGCATATTCTTAATAACTTTACAAATGGTTCAACAACAAATGCAACGTAAAAATGAAATCATGACCGCGATGAGCGAGAGAGCTGAAGCCCGGGAACAAGAATTATTGCGTCAAATTCAAGAACAATCCAGATCTACTGGCGATACACCATATGGACAACCATAAGTGGTAAAGATGCTCCGAAACTTTTAGCAACAGCCAATTTGAATGAGTTTGCGAGATGGAAGGAAAAATGGTAAGCCGTATTAAGGACTTTTCTTGATGATGATTTGGTAAGGTTTTTAAATCAAGGAATTATTCAGTTATATAATAATTTAGAGTCTAGCATTGCTGACTACCTTGACGCTATAAAAACACATATGCGAGCACAAACAAATCCTTTGTTAGACCACATGCAATTTTTAAAAAGGTACAAGAAAAAGGCAAACGTTTTGATGAATTTTAGCTTGCATAAAAGAATCGTATATTGCTTGTGATTTTCGAAGAAATAAAACTTATTTTATTTGTCTTAAAAATGACAATGAGACAATAAGGGTTAAAATTGTTGTAAGGGTAGGGATTATGGGCTTAGGCAGAAACTTTTAGCAAATGGTGAGCTGACGTTAGAAGACACTATAGCAATAGCAGCTGCAGCGGAGGCTGCTAATGTCACTAAGAGTAACTTAGGAAGTTCAGCCTCTGTTTTAGCTGTAAAATAAAATTCTGCATACAAAAAAGAAAATCATTTTAAGAAAAGCGCTTCAAGTAAAAAACAAACATGTTTCCACTATGGTAAGTTACAGCATGAGGGTAACCAACAGCGTCCTGCAGCCGACGCAATTGGTCATTCTTGTAAGTCTGGACGTCATTTCGCGAAAATGTGTAAGACTAGAAAAAGTACTATTGGGTGTATTAGTGTAAAAAACAATGAAGACATTCCAGTAAAGGTATGCTCTGCTAATTGTAAAATAGGGATAAAAATTTTTCGTGATAACACTGGAAGTGATGTAAATGCCATTGGTTTACAACATTTAGTAGCTATTGATAAAAAAGTCAGTGATTTACAAAAAGTAAATTGTTCAGTGTTTAGTGCTGATGAGAAATCAATGCGACTGTTATCAGTCTTTATTCAAGCAAATGATAAGAAAATTAAATCCGATTTGCATGTAGTCCAACGTTTTAAGGAGCAATTGCTTTCAAAAGAGTCACTGAAACCGCTTGACTTTCCGCCAAATAATTGGCCACTCTGTTGTTTAGCAGACAATAAACGAATTGATACAATAAAGATTGAAATACAAATGAATGATATATCAGATAATGATGTTACTGCTACGCGGGAAATTTTGCTTAGGGAGTTTTCTGATGTGTTTGACACATCACAGCTATCATCTATGAAATGACAATCAGTAGAAATATCACTAGAGTGATGCAAAACCATTTGCAGTTTACACAGCCAAACCAATTCCATTTGCATATCGAGATGCTATAAATCTCAATTAGATTTAATGCTTAAACAAGGTGTCATTGAAGTAGTTAAGGAACCATCTGCATAGTGTCAGCCTATTGTGGTAGTTGACAAAAAAGGGACTAATGAGAAGCTCCTGACTGTTGATTTAACAAAGCTAAATTCACAGGTTGCACGTAAAACTCATACATCCAAGCACACCAAGAGAGGTTTTGAATCACATTGGTTCAGCAAAAGTGTTTTCATCGATTGATGCCCATAAAAGCTATTGGAAGGTACCTCTATTCGACGAATCCAAAGTATTAACTACGTTTATTACGCCTTGGCAACGATATCGATTTAAACGTAGCACAATGGGTTATATTAGTGCTGGTGATGAATATAACCAACGGATGAACGAAGTCGTAAATGATACATTTATTTTTCATGAAAATTACAAACATGTTCAGCACGTTCGTCAAGTATTACTTAGTACTTAGATGTCGAGTTTGTGGCATTACATTGAATTCAAAGTTTCAGTTTGCTAAAAAACAATTGAATTCTGTGGTTACCCAAATTGCCAATGGCACTTGGTGAGCAGATGATGCCAAGATTGAGGCCATCAAGGATTTTCCAACATCGCAGATTAGAACAGATCTCATTAGTTTTCTTGGAGTTTATAGCAGCTTTCAGAGTTTACAAATCACATTTCCAAACTTGCAGTACCACTGCGAGATAATTTGAAAGAAAAAAACATTTTACATGGCGCAGTGATCATGAAAATGTATTTATTGCCATTAAAAACGAGTTGATCAAAACTCCAAATTTACAATTTTATCAAGCTAGTTTACCGAATAGATTAGAGACTGATGATTCTAGGACAGGTCTAGGGTTGATTCTTTGACAAAAGACAGGCAGGTAGTAGGTTCATCACAGTGACAGAAAGTCGTTATGCTATGATTGAGCTAGAGTTAGTAGCAGTAGTTTAGCTGTCCAAAAGTATAATTTATTCCTTAAAGGAAGTGAATTTGAACCAATAATTGACCACAAGCTATTAAGTCCAATACTTAACTTATACAGTTAAAATCAAATAGAGAATCAACGTTTTTGAGGCTACGATTAAAGTTGACTGAATATTGTTTCACAACAACGTGCCGCAAAGGTAGAGAACATTTTGTGGCAGATGCACTATCTAGGTCGCCAGTCGACAAGCAAACAGCAATTGATATCTTTGAAAGATAGTGTCATTATCAAAATTTTTGCAGAGTCAATAGTAATTGAACTTCAAGCTAAGACAATATTGAGTGTTATTGGAAGAGATGCTAATTATAAGCAACTTCTTGAAATTGTTAGAAATAGTTTTCCTGCTATAGAGTTGTTGCCCATCCAGTTGAAGCTATTTTAAGGTGTTGGGTCAGAATAGCTGATAACATAGTTTTAAAGGGTCAACGAATCGTTATACCTCAAAAGTTGAGTAACCAAATTTAAGTGAACTACTCTGTAGTCTCTCAAGGCATTGAGGACACTAAGCAAAGGGCACGACAAGTAGTGGTTTGGCCAGGCATGAATAATGTCATTTCGTCATGTAAGAAATTTTGCTTGCAGAAAACTCACTTCCGAAGGAACCACTTATGCAAGTTAAGATTCCAGAAATTCCGACTACTTCAACATGTGCGGATATTTTTCATGCCGCAGGAAGAGAGTGGTTAGTATATATGGACCGGACGTCAGGTTCTACATGTGTGAAAGACTTAGGGCGAGAGCCCCCCAAGCACTTTGCTTTTGGTTTGCTGATTTAGGAGGGCCATCCAGAATCACGAGTGATGGAGGCCCACAATTTAGTAGCAGTTTTGTGGTGTGTCAGGGCCTTCTTTAAGACGGCCCTGGGTGTGTGTAATACATGTTCTATTTCAATACTACACATTCTTCAATATTCTAGATATTCTAATTGCATGTAATGTTTCCTGTAGCAATTAACAGGAAACGCCAATAAACATTATATATTTGTTTATTCAGTGACCAGAGGCCAGTTAAACATGAATTTGTATTCTATTAAACAAATGGAAAGATTCAAATGAAACATTTACAGAGTATTTATTAAATACATTATATATACGGCATATAGCCACTAATAAATAACCGTTTAACCAATATGCACGAACATGCGAACTTTTTGGCACATTGCTAATTATAAATTCGCTTGTTTACTTGTAACATGAAAAGTCCAATTTTGTATTCATGTAATAATTAAAAAGAATGGCGTTTATTTAATGGACACAGCAATACGAAGTTTGTCAAAATTAAACACAATAAATACATTCCTGATGCAATAGGGTAATTTTTTTAGGCCTCACATGGTCATCTGGCGCTGGGTTTTCGCTAACTGGCGCTGGGTACAAAACAAAAAAAACCATATAACCAGCTCCAATATATATATATATATAATATATATATATATATATATATTATAGTAATGTAATATGTTTTAGAAATAACTGAATGTTTAGCTGAGTTTTAGGAGAAAAATTATTGAATTGTAATGTCCCTAATGTGACTATTTTAAGATGCTGGTTTTGCAGTGATAACTGATAATATT
>CABFPE010000572.1:210167-222224 GCA_900660155.1 Hofstenia miamia
GGTACATTTCTTCTCAGATAGTATAAGACACGAACGCTTTTGGCAAGCTTAAGGTGTGTTCCCACTATCGACTTTTATCATCTGTCAAGAAATCGGTGATAAAAGTCGATAGTGTGAACACTCTATCTGCTTTTTTATCGGCTGATAAAAGTCGATAGTCTGAACGCTCCATCCGATTTTTTGGCAAAACAGCCAGATTACTGTCATCTGATAATTTATCAGCTGATAAAAGTCGATAGTCTGAACGGTACTAAAACTATTCAAATAGCTACTTGAAACTAATTGCTTAATTCTCAAGTAGGGAACAGACTTCCAAAACATAAATTATTGTCTTTGAAATATTTCAACTTCAAAATATGTAAACATTGTTTACATTTCAAGACAAACCAATGCATAAACAGATGTTGTTTTTCTTACTGTCAATCAAAAGATGATAATTTATCATCTGATAAAAAATCGATAGTCTGAACGCTCTTCCAACTCCGAATTTTCTGATAAAAAATCGCCAATGTGAACGAAAATAATTGCATTTTCGATAAAGTCTAAAAACATATCACAATAAACAGAAGAAGCAGTCATGGTAGGGCAGCAGATATCAGGCATGTTAAAATCACCTGCGATAAATATAACCTCATTTTGCAAGGCAGAGGACTCAAGGTAGAGCTGAAAATCAGCGAGGTACACAACTAAAGCATCACGAAGCTTATCAACATCAATGCGGTAAGGTGAGTTCATAGGGGATTGTAGAGACACACAACAAGTATAACAAGAGTACCAGTTTTTATAGTGCAGCAACAAATAATGTCGTAATCAGGTCTGGTAATGTCAACAACAAGACCCCAAAAACTAACTTTCGAAGCGATTAATACACCACCATGAGCGCCAGAGACTCTGTCAGAGCGTGAGGCAATCGAGTAAAAGGCAAGAGATAATAATTCATTGTTTGATACATCACTGTTTAACCAAGTTTCGGACAAGCAGACAAGGTCAGGACCATGTAGATTCAAGAAGTTTGACAAAGCAATGCGTTTTTCCAGCCCTAGTAGACTACGAATGTTCAGACTAAGCAATTTCAAAGTAGATAGTCAATTTTCAAGTTGAATCAATTGGTCATTGTGATATAGCTTCATGTTTCTGATTTTCAGTTCAGCACGTGGAGTTCCAGCTTCAATAAGCTTGCATCGTTTTGTCAGCAACTTCTTCTCAACGCCTAGTTCATCAGGAGTAAGCGACTTGGATATATATTCAGGATAATCGAAGTGTTGCAGCTTATGAGCTTTTGCTAAACATTTTCGAGCGGTCCATTCATTGGCAAACCGAACCAAGATGCTACGTGGCCTCTGGTTGGTTGTTTTGTATTTCCCAAGGCGAAAGACGCTTTTGATGTTTGCAGGATCATATTCATCTAATGATTCCAGGATGTTTTTCACATGTAGAGTATCATGACTAGTGAAATCACTCACTTCTAAAGATCCAGCTATAAACTCCGACACTCCTTTGATGCGAATCTCCGTGGAGCGCTCCATAGCATCAGCCTGCTTCCGCCCAGACGAGAGCTCTTGACCAACTACAGTTTTGAGAACAGGATTCAACTCCGGGGGTAAGTTTTTAACAATGCTCTCTCTCACACAATCTTGAATTGCTTGCTTCAATGACATCGTATCCACAATTTGAAGTTCAGTTTTAATTTTCTTCTTCGTGATTTCAAGGCAGAAATCACAAACGAATAACAAGTTCGGAATGGATGCAAGGCGGATAAATACCTCATTCGGAATAGATGAGCAGATAGAATGATACCAATGATTGCAATACTCACAGTGTATCAATTTCTTCGAGTTTCCTCCGCCAAAATTGCACTTTCTGCACACATATCCATCGTCATCGCCAGTCGAGGTTGAGCCACCACAGCGGCTCCTCGAACTCATCACACTAGAACCTAATTAATCTGTGTAATAACAATAAAGCTTGTATGATACCGACAAGATCAGGTACAAAAGCCCTGGTAAAAAATTTCTCACAAAGTCAAAGTGGTAGGATACAGACTTATCCCCGTCAACACCCCCGATTGACAACAGAAGCCTTAAAGCTTCCTACTTTGTCTGCAATGGCGCGTTTGTTAGGCAGGGGCGACTTTTTTTCTGTAAGAATGGGTGTCAGCCCCCTCCCGTTTTAAAAATATTAAACGCGCCATTGGTTGTCTGTCTCTGCATGCGTTGAAAGGTTAGGATGACATAGTTAATGTGCCAACCTCTACTCTTATACGACTTGTAACAGCCCTTCGCTATACACGTTCAAATATTAGCTTCCTCTTCCTTATTAGAGATCTGCGTTCTGATATGCCGATTGAGAGCTTTCTGCTCTGAAAACATACCCTGAAACTCCGTGCACCGTAGGTGTCTTGTGCTGGCATGTGTAAGCATTGGCACAGTTGAAAAGGCTGCCCCAGAAAATCTCTTTTGGATCAATTGACCATTGACCAGACCTGCAAGTTTGTGAATTGCTTTACTACCATTATCCCAAAAGCATGATGTAGTCAACGTGGAAAATATTTGTAACTCCTCCAGAGTAACATGCATTAACCACTGTACATCAAATACCAACCGCTTTCCTCAGCAGACTTCTTTATGCGTTTATGATGTGGCCATTACCTTCAGGAACTATTGATGCCTTAGTCATTGCTAACTCAAGGGGCTGGTCACTATTTATGCGTTGATTTGTGCGACATCTGGCTTACAAAAATTAAGCGCTTACGTGCTACTATTGTGCACACTTGTTGGAAAGGCTTAAGTCCAGAACCTTGTCCTTGTCTAATCTATCCAAAAGTGAGACGCCACAAAAACCCTTTTCAGGTGTTTATGGAGGCCTAAAGCACCTCAAGAATTCTCATTTCCATATAGCTATATTTTCGCCCACCCTAATATGTATATATAAATATATATATATATATATATATATATATTACAAGGTATTTTTTACTATTAAGCAATTCTGACACTACTAATTCAAAATTAGTTAAACTATATGTATTTTCTACCCTTACCGATGTGTAGGTATATAGTCAATTTAGTCTTCGAAGAAATAAAACTTAATCCGTTTTTGGATTTAAAACCAAATATGCAAAAATAAATCTTACAATTTCCCTATATTTAGTTAGCTTTTATCTATTATGTTTAAGATTATACATTTAATCGCTATTTTCGTATGCATCGCCTTTAGTTTATTTGGTAGAAAACTATTCAATTGGCAACTTTAACATTCAAATTCATATTCGATGAAACAAATATACGAATTTCATCGACTAAAATCTTATGGGAAGTTACTTGTCAACTATATATCCTTAAAAAAATTCTGCAAAGAAAATTGAAATATTTAATTACTCTATTTATTATAGTTTGATATATATTATTTCATCTCTTTTATGAAATCAATACCTGTGTTTACAAATAGAATTATTTAATTTAATTGAATATGGACGTTTGTAAAAATGCCACAATGGCAACAAACATTGCGTTTTCCTACATGACTGATTAAGTAACATTTAATTGTTAAATATTTGTTTATTTAAAAATAAACAAAAATGTTTTTGTTACAAAAATCAAATTTTAGAGATTAACTTATATACGAATGTATTCGTTAACATTTCCTCACGTTCTTATTTATATTAGGGTTTTGTAATTTTGCCTTTTTAATGGTAGGCTAAAATGCAATTTTGAAATACTTTGAAAATTTATAATAAATTGTTGTTGCTAAAATTGATTCTTAGCTATATTAATGATTATATTGTTTGTTTTCTGTGCCATAGCACTTACAAATATTCAACAATTTAAGATTCTGTAAATACTTGAACGCTTGTTAAATTTCGGTTTGTTATTTTTAGATTTGTTTTGAAGTGGATGAATCAGTAATGATTCAAAATTATAATTTTAGATTTCTGAATGCCTTTCATATACTACTATTTTAAAGTAATTGGGAATGTTGTGTAAACCTTTGTAAAGTTGCTTTCAACATTCGTCCAAGTAGGAAGTTTTGAACTGTTTGACATTATAGCGTGATTTTGACTATCGTACATTATGACCTTCGCCATTTCAAATTTGGTATAAAATTTCCTGACGGTAAACTAATCATATTGAATCCTTTTATTTGGTGAATAAATTCACTCAAATTATATTGATATATATTTTCCATTACAAAATTCATAGCAATACACAAATCTCATTTTAAATTTGCATATTAATTTTTTATTTCGGTGTAAATAGGAGTTTGCCCTGTCTCAGCACAGTTTATTTAAAACAGCTACGCAACACATTTAAAATAATGGGGTAGGCAGGTAATTTTTTAAGACTCTTTCATGACTATATATTTCATTAGCATTAAATTCTCACCAGCCAGATTAAGCCTTGCAATACTTAATCAAATAATATTATACTTAATAATTATATATTTTACGACATTCAAATATTTTATAAGTTGTGGCTATATTTCATACGTATTGACTTTGTAACAAATAAATTATTCAAGAATATTGCACTATCATTTTATATTAGCCACTCAATGTAGTGTTTTAAACTTCGCAATATTTTTTTATTGATATCCTGTTTGATAAAACGCTATTGTTCAGATTTACTGTGATTTCTGATTGCACAACTTTGCGCTATATTATTTGTTATGTTAGGCGTTTTCACTGCGTTAAATAGTCAACTTCTAATCAATTCTCTTTAATGGACACAACATATTCTAATTATATTTTGATTTTGCACTACATATCGGATTTGTTGTGGTCACTATCATTTGCCGAATCGGTTAATCAAAGGCAATTTGCTACAAATCAATTTATCTACTGGTCGAAAAACGTGCGATTTTAAGATCGTTTCAAGTCGTTTACTATAAACATTGCTTTGATTTGTCAAGTTGTACGCGTATAAGAATTTTTATTGAAAATTTAGACCTTGCCATTTCAAAGATTCAGTGGCAAATGTTAAAACGAATTTTTAAGTCAAATCAACGCCGTGTTTCCAGGAAATGGATTATCAACATACAATTAACAAATGTTGAAATTATGTTTCATCTGCACAGCTCAATTGTCGATGGCAAGTAAATGGGCGTTTCCATACACAAGTTGAGTTGATAAATCGTTCAATAGAATTAATATTAAACTATTTGTACTAAAAAGAAAATCGGGTAACAATATACTGTTTAACAAAACTTTCTGCTCATAATTCATTTATGCTATTGTACACGTTATATCTACTGTTTTGCATTATAGATATCTTTTAAAAATAACTTCGTTTTCTATCGCAATTTAATTTTAAAACCGATTTGGCCTC
Organism: Hofstenia miamia; assembly: GCA_900660155.1. Classification (NCBI taxonomy): domain Eukaryota; kingdom Metazoa; phylum Xenacoelomorpha; order Acoela; family Hofsteniidae; genus Hofstenia; species Hofstenia miamia. Next base: position 215,492 of record CABFPE010000572.1, read on the forward strand.
AACTTTGTCGTTGATAAAAATTCGTAGAAAGCTGGCTGTTTATCGAGTATATTGCTCAAACAGTAAGTTTATTGTCAAACGCCGATTCTTCCTTAAGGAAACTTTGAAAACAAAGGCGTGGCTGCATTTATAATAGATCTTTCTTTGTGGTTATTATTTTCCTAAATTGATTTATATACATCATTAACTTGGTTTTTGTTGTAGTTTCATTCTGTAAAGTTTACATTCACTTTTAGCCATGTTGCTATGACCTCGGTATTGAATTCCAATGGCGATGATACACTTTCTCGTTCAAGGCCAATGTGGCAATGTGACATTTCATTTCTGGACTGTACAACACGCACATATTCTTTTCACAAACATTCTAAGGGCTCCGCTTTGTTAGAATGTGTGTGGAATTTATTTTCACCAGCTTCTTCTAAACTAATAGGTTTAAAAATTGATCCAAATTGTAGGCACAATCGTATTTGGCTTTCAGCTGATAAAAGTTTAAAAAAGCAAGCAATTGGTCCAATTATAAAGCTTAGTTTGGAAATTCGTTTCTTTGTTCCATATCCTAGTTTGTTAGAAGATCGTTTATCGTCATCTCTATATTATTTACAGTTACGTGCTTTACTTGCAAATGGTGTTCTTAAACCCTCACCTGTAGATGCTGTCATTATTTGTTCATATATATTGCAGAGTTCTAAGGGTAACTTTGTTTCTATTGAAGAAAGTCTTCAGTTTCTAGAAGTTAACATTGTTCCTGGTTTAAGCGCTGCAAATAAAAATGAAAGTGCACAAAAACATAAACTTTTTCGTGGCATGACTAAACGTGAAGCTGAGAATTATTTTCTGGAAATAGTGTCACAGCTAGATCGTTATGGTTGTGAATTTTTCGTTGTTCATTCTCTTGAAGATTCACTATCTGGAGAATATGAACTCGGAATTTCGTCTGAAGGCATTATAGTTTTTCAAAATTATGTTAAAAAGCGCATCATGCCTTGGGAATTAATTGTTAGAATTTCTGTGAATGGGCCAAAATTCTACATACATTTGAAAGAAGTAAATTCAGCTGTACATGAGCAAACACTTGGATTCTCTTGTGATCAGTATAATACTTGCAAACAGTTATATGATAGCTGTGTTGCAATTCATACGTTTTTTCATCTTACGAAACATAAAGAAGAAGAATCCGCTTATAGTACTATTTTAACATCGTCAATAAATGCATTTAGAAAATTTAGTCGTAAAGTTAGATCTCGGGCAGGGAGTGTAAGTAAAGCTGTGCGACCCTCAACACCTTCTCGTTCAGCTGAACGTAATCAAACCATACAGAGAGTTGCATCCCAGCCTGGTGATAACAAGTTGCACGTAAATCATTCACAAAATAATTCACAATCTGCTCGCGCTGCTTCATTAGAGAATTTCGCCGATATTGATTCGGTTGATGCGAATTCAGAATTGGATTCACTGGAAAGTGTTACAATCACAATTACCTCAGATGATCACGGAAAATTTGGATTTACCTTTAATGGAGGATCCGAAAATGGGATTACTGTTTCTCGTGTAGCTCCTAATAGCCCAGCTGATACATGTTGTCCTAAATTGACTGAAGGGGATAGGATTGTTGCCATCAATGGTATCAGTACGACACAATTAAGTAATCATGAAATTACAAATCTTATTAAGGAAGCAGCTAGCTCAACCCTTGTATTAAAAATCGCTCACAATTCATACTCAACAGATTTTTATCTTGATGAACCTGATATTTTGTTAGTAGGTGCCGAAGAATCATCAAATTCCGCAGCTAACATTTCATCTCTTCATGACTCCATGATTTATTTGGAGCAATCTTTATTAAGTAATTTAGCAACTCAATTTGAACAGTTACCTCGTTTTAATCCAACTAAATCATTTACTGCTGCTCACGATGTTGAGAACACAGGCAAAAATAGATATCGTGACATTCTACCTTATGATGAAACTCGGGTTTTGTTGAAAGGAGATGACCTAGATACTGATTACATTAATGCTAACTATGTTTCAATGCATTTATCAGATGGTGTGTGCAATAATTATATCGCTTCTCAAGGCCCTTTACCTCATACAGTTTCCGATTTCTGGCAAATGATTTGGGGAGAATCATGTGAACTTATAATAATGCTAACTGGTATTCAGGAAAAAGGTCGTGTTAAATGTCATCAATATTGGCCTCCCGTTGGAGAAAGAGTACTGGAAAATCAATTTCAAATACAAACTTTAGATGAAAGAGAAGATAATAGCTTACTTGTTCGTAGAATACTGTTATCTAATGAGGATTCAGGAGAGGAGCGTCAAATTACTCATGTGCAATATCTTTCTTGGCCTGATCATGGTTATCCCGATGACGCCTCTGTTATAATACATCTTTTAAGAATTGTTCGAAATTATAGACATTTAAACTCACAAACTCCTATCCTTGTACATTGCAGTGCCGGTATAGGTCGTACTGGTGTTTTGATTTTAATGGAAAATGCTATTTGCCGAATGAAACTTAATGAGCCAATTCTTCCTCTGTATATAGTTGAAGAAATGCGTGATCAGCGACCGTCAATGGTACAAACAACTGATCAATTCATTTTTTCATGCAATGCAGTTCTTAACTTTTACAACGAAAAGTTTAATTTGGATGATTTTTAATGTTTACTTGTAGTTTAGCATGGTTTGGTTATTGTTTATACAAGTCTCTTGTTGTTTCAGAAATTCTATTGCTTTTAGCGAGATTTGTATAAATTAGTTCTTTGATACTAAATTAGTTTTGTAAGCATTGGTACTATGTTTGAGTATCAATGTATATTTTATTAAATTTTGCATTCTATCTTTTGTACAATTAATGAACTGTAAATTAGGATAGGATTTTGAATTTTCTAGTAAACAATTAGTTTTTTTAATTTAGTGTAATATGTTGTACAATTTTGAAGTTGACTTAATTCAATTAATTTTGTGTTAATAATATTTCATCAAAACTTTATCATATATATCCACCATAATAGTTTAAAAGATACATGTTCAATACAATTTTACTAACAATAAATTCATAAATTCAAAAAATTTTCTCATTGCAAAGTAATATGTGTATGAAATATATTCTACAGAATACTGATTTGCGCCTTCTATATTTGGGGGCAAGGACTTGTGCAATATAGCTTTAATATTATGAACTTAAAACGACAATTTATCTTTTTTAAATCCCTAATTATTTAAACATCATTGCATATTTGTTCAGTAAACTGACATCTGTGTGTTCAGGTTAAATAAATATTGTACTTACAATAGCTTTACACAGTAGAATACAATATTTAATTTGAATATCATACGTTTTGCGTTAGGAACTGATATTTTTCTAAAATTTTCTATTAGAGCATGCTATTGATTTTGCACTGCAGATTTTTAAATTAGTCTCACTGCGGGCATCACATAAATTTCAAGCTTATTCTTAAACTTTACATATTTCTAACATTAAATAAAAAAATACAATCATATTTTCGTATTTTGATATTACATATGAAAAATAGTTTCCAAAATGGTTATTGACGCAATATATTCATCACGGAAGCATTTCTTTCATCTTTGTAGTAATTGAAACATTGGATTTCATTAGAATTACAAAACATTAATTTTGTACGCAAACATCAAAACGGTAGAAATGTACTTGAATAGCAGTACTATTTAAAATTTTGAGAATAAAACAATTTCTATTTTAATGTGTTCATTTTCAACTTCCGTTTTTCGAATTTTTCATGGATAATTTAAAAAATGTCGATAACAATATATTGTATTCAAATCCAATTTGAAAGTTTTCATTATCTTTAATTTGGTCTAAATATCAGTATAAATTTGTGTTGAAGCAACCTAAAAATTCGCATTCTGCAAAATGGGGAATATAGTGAAACTAATTGAATTAGTTGTTCACAAATCGTACAGCTTCACAAGAAACATGATTTCAATGTCATAATTCGTAAGACACTCTAAATAAAATGTTTTCAACAAAAATATGTCATTAAAATATTATGACTTTGTAGCAAAATTACATGATTAAGTTGCAATGTGTACAAATTTGCACAAACAATTGAGACTAGCAATGCTGAGCCGCCATATAAATCTTTTTTAGCACTTCCATACAATGTGCATGTCTGAAGAGGATATGCATGGATTTTATTGAACATTAGGGTCTGACAAAGAAAATAGAATTTTTAATTAAGTCCTCCATATAATTCATTTCAATAATAATATTTTTTAGCACTTCCAAGCAATGTGCGTGTCTGAGGGGGATATGGTAGCTATTTTTATTCGGAATTTAGAAATTCGAATTTATTCCTAGAAACCTTTCTACAGTATATTTTGGAACAAAATTGTCAAGCAATTCTAAAGCATTTGGCTTCAATACTAAAACATTATCCATATATTGCAATAAACATATCCACAAGCACAGTACAACGACATCTTGGTGGAGCTAACTTTACATTGAAAAAATAAGACCAAGTAAAGAGCATTTAGTGAATCTATTTTAAGGCTTACATCAGAGCATAAAATTATCGGGATGAAAGTTTATCACGGATTGAAATTTTTTATGCTATCAAATCGAGGACAAAGCTCATTGCAGTTAGGCAAACACAAATATTAGAAGTTCCGCAAACTGATGTGATTTATGAGTTATAGACTGAATCAAGAGTTATGGCTGTAGATAATTTACTGTATGGGGAAAAATACAAATTGTATTAGTTTTTGTTTCTTAATTTCATTTTTAATAAAAGCAGTTTGATATTTATTTGAAATGGAATGACTTATGTTTTAATTTGAATGCGTTAGTTTTTAAATTGAACGGTAAAAGGTGTAGATGAAGTGCTTTTCTGACAATTATATTGGCTTTTCCAGTAGACAATTAGCTAGAACTAAAGAGCATGAGACCGGTCCTAGTATTTCTAGTCATCTAAAAGAATGCCGACTAAATTTTAAAAACAAAATATTAATACAAGTAATCAAGATCAAGAACTAACAAAACCATAATTGTTATTAATTAAAAAAAACAAAATATTTTCCAAAGCGCGCTAAGAAAACCATCATAAAGCGGAAGTTACACAATGTGTTTTGGCGCTAGAGTAAAATACTTAAATTAAATGCAGGATAATTGGAAAAATATTACTCTCGGGGCATGAGTTCCGTGTACCATACCAAAGAGAACTTAACATAGTTCATTTGCCCGGAACAAAACCCACGGTGTGACATCCGCTTAAAGGGAGTGCCACACGATGGGCTTTGTCCCGAATCAAATGAACTATATTAACTGATCTTTGGCATGCCTCACAATGAACTCACGCTACAAGAGTAATTATCTCGCGCGGGAACAGATGCTACACGGAGTGTATTTAATTTAAGTGTTTTACCTTCGCACAAAAGCCATCGTGTGGCAACCCCTTAAACCTGCATTTTGAAAAGAATGTCGCCAAGATATTCACAAATCATGGACCAATTTCAATAATATCCCCAATACAACAATTATATAAAAGTAATTTACATAATCCAATATTTGAGCATTTGTATAATTATCGTTTGTCTAATTCACAATATGCATTCTAAAAAATAGTAATCTTAATTTTTGGTGATGAATTTGTGTAAGTAGCTTGTTTAGACTTCAGTCATTTGATTCTGTTAATCTTGACATCATAATAAATAACTGAATTTCACATTTTCTAACGACAACAAACAGCTACGAACTAGTTATGTTGAAAACGGTATTCAATGTATGACGTTAAATGATAAATTTTCTTGCAAGTATTTTCTATTTCCAAAAGAATTTTTTTATTTTGATTAAGTTCTTTAAAATACAAAACAATTTCGGCCTTGCAATGCGATTATCATAATTGCGCAGAAATTATGTAAAATCATTGTTAATAGAAATTTATAATTTTATAAAATTGTTTTTATTTTATATTTGGTGATTCTTAAACATTCTACTTTGTAATGTTAATTTGGTTTTTATAATGATTTTTTTAACAAGAACTAAAATCAATACATATAAAAATAACATTACAATGATTATTTTTTGGGTGATCGATACTGAAAAACGTGTACAATAGTTGAGATGCTGAGAATAACACTATTTAATGAGTTTGTGTTCCACATGTCACAGATTAGACATCAATTGCTTCAACACTAACCACCATTTGCCTGTTTATTATACAGTTTAATTAGACTTCAGTTATGCCCCCAATTTCGCTGTCCGACCTCAAAAATTTGAGCGAATCCCAGTTTGCCTCCGCTGTTGGTGGTCTGAAGAAAGACGCCATCATTTCGTTGCTGCGCCAAGTGGTCACTGCTCTCTCTACCTCGACTCCGTCCTCCAATGATGGCCCTGGCGTCATATCATCCTTATCTGAATCCCTCACAAAGCTTTCCTCTGATGTCACCTCACTACAATCCCAAATGTTCTCCTACAGTGCTGCTGCCTCACGCTCTGTCTCATCTCTCCCCAGTCATCCTGCTCCGAGTTTCACACCCGCGCTAGCTCCTCCTGCTCTACCGCATCCTCCTAAGCAGTCCATCCCTTCATCTACTAACCGTAATCGTCCTCGTCCAGTTTTTGGTTCTAGTGCTTCCTGCTGTTCCTATTAGTTCACTTCCGCCGCCTCCCCGCAAAGCTCATATCTATGTTGGCCGTTTTGATGTCGCTGTATCCACCTCAGATGTTGCTGACCACCTTCGCTCTTCCTCT
>CABFPE010000572.1:233205-263397 GCA_900660155.1 Hofstenia miamia
TATATATATATATTTTTAACCTAACAATCGGAAGAAGCATAACGAATGTTTACGCTATCAACCATTATTAGGCTAGATAACACACTTATGCGGTCCGTAGATCAGGGGGTGAAGCGAGATTCGAATACAGGCTGACGCACTGTTAACTGTTCCTAATTTGAAAAACACTTCTTTCCTTTGTTAGTACAGAGATCTTTAGAAATTTCTTACCTTCTTAGAATAATAAATCTAATCAGAAAATTTAGGCCAAACCCTGCCCAGCCTATATCCGCTCCAACCCACTTACTACCAACTCGATATATTTTCATGAGATTTTTAAAGACGTTTTCCAAAATTTTGTGGCGTGCTAGATCAAAGTAAGGTATCTTAGAATAGAAATTATCAATGAAATCTGGGCTTTAAATTGAAAATACAAAATTCATTTTTTCGAGAGTATATGATACTAATATACAATTTTAAAACGTTAAGCAATTATATACCATTCACTAAAACTGTGGTCTATTTGTTCAATTTCAGCCTATCTTTTCCAAATGCTTAATCCAACCCCAGACCAGCGCAGGTCTATTTCTGACTTCAACTTCTGATAACAGAAGAATGCACAGAATTGAGGATCATTTCATATTATGCTGGCAGAAAATACCATTAGTTAGGTTTGGCAACTTTCCACAATTTGAATTCACTATATTTCACTACAAATTAAGGTATATAGAAGGCGTGCTCAAATTATTTACAACTTAGTAAGCTACAATTTTATACAAATTCCATTCAAAATGGCTATATTTGCCATTCCTAGTGTCAGTTAAGTAGCGCATTAAATTGCCCCTCTTCATACATTTTAGACACGCAAGGGTAGGCAATTTTTAATGGGATTCCTACAAATAGATTTTTCTAGTAAATTAATCAATTTTTTTTCAAACAATAGATTATTGCCAACTTTTGGCAATAATTAGAATGAAAATATTAGATCAAAAATCATAGTAAGTTAACTAGTTTGGTATTAAAGTATATTCAATAGGTTAATTAATTTCCAATTATTGCAATAATTCCAATATCAATTTAATATTGTCTACCCCTGGAGACACAGTAGAACCAATACTTAACTACATAGGTATTATGTACTATGATTTTCATAGGTAGGGGCGTACGCAGGGTTTTCCACTGGGGGAATATCTCCGCCGTGGGCAACCAAAAGCGAGGCGAAGTCCCTCAAATTCTTTAGAAATATTGATGAATTCGACTCTAAACAATGCATTTCACCACCTTAACTTCGAATTCCTTAATATTTTTTATCGAAACTTTTTATTTAACCATTCAAAGGCAATTTTGAAAATCTGACTGAGGGACATTCCACATTTTGAGTATGCCAATGTATACAAGCAAACATTTCATGAGGAATGGAAGCATCTCTGAGTGCGCTTCTGAAAACCCGGGATCATTTCTCTATAAATCCATACTGATGCTTTGATAGTAAAGGGTGCACTGCAGTAAAAAGTTTCTTAAATATTAATTTTTCAAAAAGCAACGAAAGTTTTGGTAAAATTGAGATTGGTCTATAATTACAAACGTTATTTCTATTGCCTGATTTAAGCTCAAGGAGTAATTCTTGCGGTTTTCCTGATCATTGGAAATAATGCAAGCTTTCATAAAGATTTGAAAAGTTAAAAAACATGAAAGGATATTTCTTTAACATGATCTCTCAAAAATGAGCGAGGTAAGCAATCTAAACCACATCCTGATGAAGTGTAGCTATTAAGGAGACACAAAATGTCGTCTTCCGTAAAAGACACATCATCACATTGAATAACTTGAACATCATTGAATGGAGTTCGATCAGATTAATTTTGATATACTGAAGTAAAATAACGATTAAACATAGAACTTATTTCTAATAGATTACTCACAGCATAGAATTCCAATAGATTGGCGAAGAAGAGGATGTGACGAACGAAGAAGCTTGTAGCAGTTATTAATACTGTCTTTATTAGCGAAATTTTCAGTAAATAATGTCGCACCAAGTTCCTATAGATTTTAATAGTTGTCATCGAATTCAAATGAGTTGATTAGGTATTCTTGATGAAATTAGCTTCACAAGTTTTCGTTTAAGCGATTCAAATATATTTAATAGATGAACGGTGTGTGAGCTAATATATTGGGATAGATGACGTCGCTTATTTCTTTTTCTTGGAACATAAGGGTTACTAATGTCAAATATATCATTATATCATGCATCGATATATAATAAATTATCAAGAGGGTGATAAAATTAAAAAATAACGAGATATTAAGGTTTGTTTAAATTCGTTTACATTTGCCTGAGAAAAAAGAGTATGAGAAAATATTATTAAAATTATCCATTTTGAAAGATTTATAAAAAGATTAAGGTTCAAATCAATACTAAGTATTTCATCATCAGAGAAACGCAGGTATAAGTTTTTTTTTCAAGCAATCGCCATTTAGGAAAACAATATCGAGAGTGTTACCACTCTTGTCTGTAAGAAAAGTAACTGTTTGATAAAGCTTCGTATTTAGTAGTAGATCTATAATTTGTTGTTCATTATCATTAGTAGAAATTTCAGTTTCTAAATCAATATTCGTAAAGTAGAAGTCTCCAATAATGCATATGTCATCTTCTATAATTGTATTGTTTAAGGACATTATAAAAGCACGATAAGATTTTAAGTATGATGAACTATACGAACAAACTTCATGACATAGTGGATGATAATAGCTTGAATGTGGAGGAGTTTAGATACAGATAACAAAAATAATAACAGGGTTTGATTCAATAATAGTTGCACATCCAAAATTTACATTATTATTGACTTTTATTTGAATAAAAATTATATCATCTTTAACAAGGATAATGCATCCACCATGTTTAGAAGAGGATGATCTCATTACTTCTCATGCAATTGGAAATGGAGAGTCAGGAAATATAAAACCTGGAAGCTATGATCAAGTCAGGTTTCTGTTATACAGATAATTGCTTGATTCAATAATTAATTTCCTTTATCTTATGAAATCAAATTGTATGCATTTGTGTATAAAAACGTGTGTGATAAGTTATTAGCATATAGTCAATCAATAACTACAATAAGTGATCCATTTTGGAAGTGTTGAAGGTTACGAATTTTCAGTTCAATCCCATGCACTCTTGATTTAGTTAGTTTAATTGCTTGGACAGTATTTTTTTTTCAACTTCACGTTCCAATGGAGATAATTCTTGCATTATAAACATATTTTTGCAATGATAATTTTCATTCATATTGCACTAATAAATTAATATTAACGTTAATTTCTTAAATACGAAGCTTCTCCTTTATATATATATATATGTTCCTAATTAAGACATTAAAATTCCGTTTCTTAAAAAATACGAACAACTTACGTGGGTAAAAATTATTGACATCAGAATCAAAGCTAGAAACGGGTTAATATTTTTAACCCTACCAAACCCGCAACTCAACCTGCAAATGAAGTTCCTTGACCCAACCCACGTTTCGACCCGCATTTTTGTTGGTCTCCACATTTATACCAAACAACACCTGTAATGTTGAGAAAAAGTAAACAATAACAAAACGTTTAAAAACATATTTGCGATGATTTCTTTAGAACAAATAAATGTTCTACGCTTTCAGGAGAGAGACATCCTGTTTCTCCTGCAGTTGAAAAATGTTTTTCGCTTTCTGTGGAAGAACCTCGTATCACAAATATTTTTGTGGAGATATAATATAAAAGAGGCAGAGAACATTTCTATGCGTCTCCCAGAAATCGAGTGGATTTGTAAACTTGGCTGAAATAGGCATGCATCTGTAAATATTTATCTCTGCATCTATTCCAATGTCTTTTGTAATCGTAGGCAATAGAATGTGCAACTTTGCATTAAAATTTTACAAAATAGCCCTGATAGTTTTGCAATGATTTTTGGGGTTTTGAATGTGTTCTAAATGCACAACGTAAACAACCGATGCATCGAATTCACTAAGAAAAATACATAACAGAATACAATAAAATTTCAACTCAGAATCTAGATAAGTAAATATTTAACTTACAGTTAAACTATTTGCATCTTAAAATGGCTTTTAATTGGAGCTGCATTCCTTTTGATGTTTTCTACAAGACGATATTTGACATTGAGTTTGTTTCGCCGACATGCAGTAGAAGATTAGGATATGTGACAATTATTTTAAATAGCCTTCTATGTTTATTGGGATTATCTGGCAACACGTTCACTCTTTCGCTAATCATTGAGAGACTTAAAATGAAAAACATTACAATGCGTGGCGGAGCCCTACACTGTAATATCTACATTGGCCTGTGCGCTTGCATAGATATTAGTTTCAATATCCTGGTAATACCATTGAAATTAATTTTGGAATACTACGAATTAGTTGCAAGAGAGATTCCCAAGTGTATTCTCTCTTTGAGCGTGATCATATCATTGTTTTTGAATTTTGCATCAATGTTTTACCCCATGTTGACCATCCTTATGTTCGGTATTCTTGCCTTTGATAAAGCAACATTGCTTAGCAATCCTAATGCCTACCAACAGCAGACTCGTTGTGCAATTATTAAGAAAATCGCCTTAAAAATGTCTGCTGTGACATTTTTATCGGTTTGCGCTAGTGTTCATTTCTTGTCTATTTTTATATTTATGGACTTCTACTGTAAATATACGAATTTAAAAGCCTGCATATTATTAGTTATTGTAATTATTCTTCTAATAGCATTACTTACTGCTATGTGTAGCTATGTATACATGTTTCTGCAGATACGAAAATTCAGAAAGATACGGCAAGCAATGAGTGATATACATATGAGTTCAGTAGAAACTGAAGAATCTACGGAAAATATTCAAATAGCAGCGAAATCATTCTCCATATACAACCCACACGCTTCAAGTGTTAAAGCTGACTTTAAGACAAGTCCTAGCATTAAAAGAAGGATTTCCGGTGCTATGTCAAAGGAAGAAATCAATGTTATCATTATGCTGTGTGCCGTCACTTTCATTTCATCTATTTTCTGTCTCAATCACATCATTAATAGCATGCTATTTTTCAATTCCAAGTTGACGTCGAAAATTTTTAGCACATGCTTTCTATATAGTTTATATACATTGATGAACTCACCATTACAGGCTGTAAATTATGCCATCAACCCAGTTTTGTACTATTTACTTTCTGCACCATTTAAAAAAGATGCTACAAAATTACTTAAAAAATGCTTTTGAATTTTTTTATAGCTATCATACTGTAACCTTATTATCATTTAAATATTATTTATTAAAAAGGTAATCGTGGAGCTTTCCTTTGTAAATTTACTCTCTGATAATGTTACATGAGCAAAAGAATTACGTGTATATATTGAAAATGAATGTGTGAAAACTACCAAGAGGTTAATCAAAAGCAAGTATTTTGCAAAAAATTAATTTCATAATGTGAACAGATGATTTTCATGTTTTGCTTTAATAATCAAATTGATTTAATTACTCAGTTCTTAACTTCGAAGTTAAATTATTAAGCAATTTCTGGAATCTGGTTAAAAATCCAATCATTTGTAGTCGAGCTTAGCTTCGACTATTCGGATTGAAAATCGAAACAAATTTAAAATTAATTTGAAACTACATAATCATTATTATAGAAGAGAAACTGGTTAAATTTTGGTTAAACATCTAAAAGTAAGAATATATTTCAATAAACTAAAGCAATGGTGTTAAATTATAAAGTATTTTATGACGCACGGTCACATGTTACATTTTCCAATAGAGGCAATATCATATGTTTATCCTGGAATTTGCACTTACATGTATTCAAAATTAATTTTCACCTAAGCGCTCTCCAATTATTGACAAAACTTTGGAATTGAAGACATAGAGATGTCCTAAACAACATTATTTATTAAAACACAAGTGTTATAGAAATCCGTGGTTGTGATATCTAAATATATTGAAGTGATACAAAACCTGAAATCTATCAAAAATCTGTTATGGTATCCTAATAAAACGGAAATCTACAACAATTTCAGAGAAGATGCTAACCATGGGTATGGAAAACAGGAAATAATAAAGATAGACTAAATATAATATCATTATTACCATTATCTCTCTATTTACAATATTTGGATTTGATGTATTTTAACAAATTCCTCAAGACCAAGCTGGATTTTCCAATTTTTGATTATATTTCTGCATATTCTTTCTAATAGATCTGGTTGTAGATCACATATGATCGCTTACCATTTAAAAGCAGAAAATTAGAAAGAAAAATCCAACAACTTCCTTTTCAACAGAATTACTATCCTTGACAACTACAGAGATTAATTTATTCAATACATGCAATAAAATCAAAAATCAACTAAAGGTAATTTGTATTCATTCTTTTACTTGCAAATGTACGAACTGTAGATGTAATCATTCATTTAAAATTTAGTAATTATTATTATTTTTAATCGAAAATATTTTTCTGGGCTTTTGTAGGAGTTATTTCGGAGGATGACCAATCTCGGAAACGGTACCATCAGATCAAATTTTAAGTGGAGATATTTTGACATGTCAGGTATATTTTGCGATACGATAAATAATATGCAAATTATCTGCATATTAGTTAGGTTATTTAGCAAATTGTCTAAATTTCTCATTATTGACACAAATGTTAGAAATATTACTAAATATGAATCAAGAGAAAGGCCTAAAATTCAAATAAAACATTTAATTATAATTTTGCATTGAAAATTATGTATTGGTTTCAACTTAAAGCCTTTACATACAAAATTATTGTTTTTCAAACTCTCAAGAAATGTCAGTTTTCTATGGGCTTTTTTTAAAATTGCCTTAACATTGTAACCCTTGACCCTATCTGCATAATTTTTTGTCAAAAGTTGCAGAATAAATGGAGGAAATAAGTCATGGAAGGAGATGTCTATTTAAAAAAACGGTCTCTGAGTTATATCTAAGAATAAGAGGGGCGTCAAATAGGCCCCCAGTTAAATTTGGGTTAACACAGAGTTATTAACTTTGGGAAAATTAACATTTTAACAAGTAACTCGAAATTATTCACCATTGCTAGCAACTTAAAAACAAAAAATTTTGAAACGTATCGCAAGCACTTTACTCGAGTGCGAAATATAAAAAAAGAAATTTGTACTTCAGTAACAGGACATAGTAAATCTTTTAACTCACATCTAAAGCTGCAATTTTTTTGTGAGAGGACTTCTTATTTAAGTTAAAGGCAATTGTTTTTAACAAGAAGGTAATTCTGCACAGTCGTTATTTTATTAGTTCTCGTCCCATTGTACTTAGTGCCACTTTCATTCAAAACCAGTATCATGGTCCTATTCTGGCTTTCGACATAGCATGTATTTCACCAAAATTGGCAATGCTAAACAACAAAGTGCTAAAACGGTCAATCAAATGCACGGTGGTTTAAAAAAGTGAACTGGTTTAATTTTTTAGTAAATGAGATCGAAATTTAAGTTTTGCAACATGATTTGTTTATCATATATTATGAACGAATAGAATTTGTTTTAAAAAACTAATTGAATCACATCGGTGTGTTTTAGAATTAATGTCAATAGTAAATGATGTATTTAATCCATGTTTTGCGCTGTTGAATATCAGCGACAAGACGAGCATTGAAATTGTACACAACTCTTGTGGTTCTTCAGAAAGCCTTCTGCTTTACAGTCGAATACTCTCCGTTAGTTCTTTTTTTGTCCTTGGAATATCTTAACAGACTTTTTCTTCCAAATACCCCCCCAAGAAAATAATCAGCAGTGTTCATGTCTGGTGAGCACAGAGAGCATAGATTCATTGCACGCAAGAAAAAAGTCCGTCCACCCGGAAAATGTCCTCCAAATAACAAAGTGTTTTGGTTTGACCAGTAAGGCTGCGTTCCCTCGTGATGGAAAATAACTGTTGCAGTATTTATGTTTTTCTTTCTTTTGATGGCTGTAATAAGCTTCGTAGCATTTTGATGTAAATTTCAGAATTCAATTACTGTTTGGAATAGAATGTTATATTGAAAGTGGTCCACCACTTGAATTTATTGTTATCTTTGAGACGTCTGATAGTACTTAAGCTAAGACATTGTCTGGCAGGGAACTCTTTTCCAAAATCACGCTGACCAAGAACCTCATAATTAGTAGTAAAGTAAACCCTTTATATGCATGTAAAATAAAAGAAACTACTTCAGATTCTACTGCAGACAAATTATAAATTATCAAAAATTATAAAAATACAAAAAAATTAATCCAATTTTAACTTCGTCCATTTAATCAACATTTCTGTTGAGCGATAAATGTGAATAACTTTTGCAAAGAGATCCTCTTCCAAACCGAACTCCTTAACCTCACGACATAGGAAAATGTCAAGGCATAGCTTCAAAATCTTATCAACGTTTGGAAGTTCATCGAATGGAATCTTGTAGGATATTCCAGACACAAACATCCGAACGAATTTTCCAATGACTAGGACAAGGGAAAGGTACAATCCAATAATTCTAAAAAATATCCAAGTTTTCTTAGATCATGTAATTCTTAAAACATTCCATTAAAAAAACAATTAATCAATTAATTATATTTTAGTAGAAATTTCTATCAGGCAAAAACATCTGGTTGTACAATTATAAAATGTGATATACTATTCGTTCCACTTTAAATGTTATGAGATCTTAACACCCTAATTATATATATATATATATATATATATATATATATATATATAACTTACCCATAACCGGCAATATAAGAAACGGAAGGAGGCACAATCGGTTGATTGAATGTGATCATAGAAAGGCTGTGCATGCCATCGTAATCAGAATCTGAATTTTCTTCCTCGATCTCCCACCATTCCATTCCGACTGCCTTACCTTCACCATCTGATTTCAATGTGAACTTTAAGGTTTTGTAGAGTGAATTTTCATTCATTGAGGCTAAAAATCTTTGAAATCAAACATAATTGATTATATATTCATTAATTACCTAGTCCAGGACTATATGCACAAAATAGATTGCATTTCGATATTTCGATTTAGTTACTTTAAAAATTCAAAAAATAATCGGTAGATAAGAACTAAAATATGCAGTTGACTACCTAGGAAAGTAGTATTCAATTTTAATGGATAAATGCATTTTAAACGTGGGTTGAACATACAAAGATTTACATAATTGATATTGGTAGAGCATTGCAATTAAAAATTTTGCATACATAACGGTTACAAATTCCCAAATTACGTCAAAAATAAGTTTCTGGTTAGATTTATAGACGTCGTAGAACAGTTTAGTTAGAATGGCTCCTCAAACTATTAACGACGCTAGAATGCTGCAAATTTTTTTACATACTTCAATAGTTGAAGGTTTGATTACAATTTTTCAAAGGTTGATTCACTCAGTTACTCAACTTTAAGCCTCACTCCATATTCCCTGTTGATAACATACTATTTTTATTGGATTCCGAAAATATTCAAATCAGTTGTTAATATGTTGCCTTTTTGTGAAGCACTTATTCGTCTCAAAGAAAAGTATTAATCAACAATTCTTCAGCAAACTTTTAAAATTATGTTTTTATTATACTATAAAAGTAGAAATAATGATAAGCTTTGTTTACATTTCCGTGTTTAGTACTTAAGCTCGATCAGTCAGTTTGATACACCAAACCGGCAGGAAACCCAAAATCAGGTCGGGTAAAGCAGATACCTGACGTGACTCTCTAGCATGTATCTCAAAAAAATACAAAAATTCAGTTGATGCTAAGAACCTCGAATGAAATTGTAACTTAAGGAAGTATTCCAGTTGTAGTCTGCAGAGCAAATCAGCAAAGTTTTTAGTCATGAAACATAATGAAAACGGTCCTACTTACCAAACTCTGTTGCACTTTCAGAAGTGCCATCGGATCTCACTCTAACATATTTTGGAAAAAGATTTCGCACTGATCTAAAATATAAATTTATAGAATTTATCCTCTGATAAGGACAATGCTTTGCATAGCTTCATAGCATTGAAATTTAAATCTAGATAATATAGCAGAACTGCATTTTTAATTAAAGCAAATTTATTGCGTAACTTAGTAACAAGAACTACAAACTAACACACAAACAAATATAAATATACAAAAATATAAATATGCACCTTACTTAAAGGGCTTAAAATTTATATAAATTGAGTCCAGGTGCTTAATTCATTTGTAATTCCAATTAATAATTGCTTTTCCAGTAAAATTTCTTTTATCTTTTTTTTAAAATGTTTATAATTTTTTTCAGTTTTAATTTCCACATTTAGATCATTCCACAATTTCGAACACATAAATGTAAATGAATCTTTGCGATTAATATTGCTAAAAAGTTTTTTGTTTCTTTGATTGTGTTTTAAGAAATCATTTAGGAACTTAAAGGAATTTGAGCTATTAACATATTTATGCATTATACAGAGTGATTGATATTGGATATAATATAAAGGTGATAGTATCTTATATGTTGATATTAAGTCTCTGACAGATTCGTGTTTAGGGATATAATTGAGTGATCTCAAAGACCAGTTGTACAGTTTTGATAATGATGTTCTATTTCTAGCAGTAACATGTTGAAAGAGAAAGCAGCAATAACTAAATTCACTGATTACAAAAGAATTAATAAACTGTTTATGATATGAATTCCCTAGGTGCCGTAAATGATATAAAAATTTAATTCCAGATGCCATTTTTCTTAATTTTAAAGACAAAAATTCATTAAATTTTAAATCTTGATCAATTGTTACTCCTAAATAACATACTGATTTACATTGCTCAATTACATTTTTATTTATGTTAATTTTGATATTTTCGGAAATCTTTTGATGTTCCTTTGGTGCAAATATAATAAATTGAGTTTTATTTGCATTAATTTTTAATCTATTATTATCAAAATACGTAATCAGTGATTCAATGTCTTTAGTCAAAAACTTAGTAGCGTCAAACGGATTTTTCGATGTTCTAATAATACATGTGTCATCAGCGTATTGGTAAATAGTTCCATTTTTTAATGATTGAGACATATCGTTTACATAGAGTGCAAATAAGATAGGCCCTAATACTGTGCCTTGTGGAACTCCAAGATTTGTAGTTGTATAGTCTGAAAAAATTCCGTCCAATTTTACACGCTGTTTTCGATCACTCAAAAAATGCATTATAAGATGTATAGCTAAATGACTGAAGCCTTGTTCAAATAATTTTGCTTTTAAAACGTTAAAATCCATAGAATTGAATGCCTTACTAAGGTCTAAAAATGCAACAGCCGTAGAAAGATTGTTATTTAGGTTACATTTTAAATTTTCGGTAATTGAGAGTATGGCATCAGTAGTGCTGAATTTTGGTCTGAATCCAAATTGATGCTCTGATAGAATTTTATTGTCGTTTAAATACTTATATATTTGGGCAGCTAAAAGTTTTTCAAAAATTTTAGAAAATGGATGCGTTATGCTTATTGGTCGGTAATTAAATGGATCGAGAGGATCTCCTTTCTTATATAGTGGTGAGATATCCGAATATTTCAAAACGTCGGGAAAATTATTGTCAATAATACATTGATTGAAAGCTAACAGGATGTATTCTTCGAATATATAAAAGTATTTTTTTATTATGAAATATGGTAGATTACTTGAACCACAAGATTTTGTTGTGTCTAGTCCTTTGACTACTTTCATTAAATCATGAGAAGAAATTAAATTAAAATTAAATTTAGGGTTTTGTTTCAGTTGGCATACACGTTCTTGATATGTATCATGAGAATTAAAATGAAAATTTCCCATTTTTGCAAAAGTTTCATTTAAAATGTTTGCTATTTGTTTCTTATTTCCATAAAGCTTATTTTTAAAACGTATTTCGTTAATGTTAGTCGATGAACTTTTATTTTTTCCAATCGTTTGGCTCACAAAGTTCCATTTTCTATTTGATTTATTCATTTGCTCAAAATAATTCTTTATTTTAGCATCATAGTTGTTTTTGCGGTTTTTTTTGATCAATTGCTTTGCCCGTTCATAATTAGTCCAATTAGTCGTGCTTGGGTGGGATTTTGCAAGTTCAAACAAGTAGTTTTTATTAATTACTTGCCGCCTGATTACATCCGTATCACGCGGTTGATCAAAGGCAGATTTCGAATTTCTATTAATTACTTTGCGCTTGATTGGAGCAACTTTGTTTAGTGCTTGAGTAATTTCCTGGATAATGAATCTCAACATGTGGTCGCCTTTCGACAATGCGTAAACATAATTAAAGGAAATGTTCTTTAAGAGTTTGATAAAAGTTTTTTCATCAAAGTTATTAAAACAGGAAAAAATTACTTTTTTTGTTTTAACATGATGTTTGGAGTTACGGACGTACACACAAAGATTGTGATCACTAAATGATTCGAAAATGAAATTTAAATGAGTGATTGGGTTATCTGAATTAAAATAATCGATCAAATTTGAATGTCGAGTTGGTAATATTTTTAAGAAGTTTTCTTTGAAAACAAAGATAATTACAAAAAGGTTGTATGACTGAACTCCATCTAACTCTGGATTGAATTGTGATATTCACACGAAATTCTACAGATATTTTCTTCATATCAGCACTATCAATTTGGAATATTCAGAAATGTAATGCTGTCATTTATTTTTGAAGATGTTATCAAGTATCAAGACTTAGGAATTTTCGGAAATAAAATAAATATGGTCTTAATAGTTGGAAGTAATGGCATTCATTTGAATTGATTTTTAACTTATCAAAAATTTTATTTACTTATTTTCAATTTCACAATAATCATTATTTTGCAGAAATTAGAATACTATATCCTCAGTTGAAAAACGATACCAACAAAAGTCAATACAGATAACATTTATCATCAAAAGCTTCATTTTCATTAATAAGTGGGCTGTGTTTATTGTTCCTATAATTATTCCAAAATCAAGCACTTTACAAAATTTAAGAGAATGTACTGTACAAAGCAATATGCATCATTTAGATTTAGCTTATAATAACATATGTAGAAAGGATTTTCAACGTACAATCTTTTACTACTAGTTAGGTATATTATATGATGCATTGCTTAAAACCTAATTTTCTTATTCATATTCTGAACAAGATGCAAGATCGAAACTATACAATGAAGAAAGCATGGGATAATTTCAGTAAGATCCTAATTGGCATCACCTTTGGTCAGAACAGTTTGAAATAGGAAAACCAAAGAATTCCATCATGTACATATGCTTCGTTTGAAAAATTTCATCCAACATTAGTCGAGGTGGGGCGTTTTTTTCTCACCTTGGAAAACTCTGCCAAAAAGTTCCAACATTGAGAACTATATTTCATTGCTATATTTCTTATTTTAGTTTCTTCAAAAAAAGAGTTACCAAAAGTCAGTTTTTTCAGGTGCCTATTAGGTCAACTTGTGAACCACACTGATTATAATATAAATATAATAAATGTTTAGAAAAATAAATTTTGGATAAATTTGGATATTGTTATCAAAGCGTTTTTGATTAAAAAACTATTGTATATATTTAGAAACCAATTACGAATATTTGCAAGGTTGACATCGTGTGCGAATATTTTATATTTATTAAAGATTAATTAAGAAATCCCGCCAATCGTCTGTGCTGTGATAGATAATTTATAATATTTAATAATCCAACAATAGCTGCAATTCATCATATATGCGACACATTTTATGACAGTAATAAAATTCAGACTGGTCTATTAATTAAATGTAGTAAAATATTAAACAATTTTTCATGTATGCTATAGACTAAGTCGCGGACTCTGCGATAACTTTTCCTGAATACAAACTAGATAATAAACAATGTCGAATTATAACCAACAAAGTCGGTTAATCCAAAACAAGAAGTCCAAAAAAATAACGCTTAGACCTGCTTAGATGCCTTCATTTCGGTATTGCCTATTGCCTAATACAAAGTTCTTATAGTAACTACATTGGTCCATACATTTTCAATTTAACATAATTTAACTAAAATAATTAAGAATTTATTGTCGGTTTATATTGTGTATAACTTATACAGAAATTTATCAAACAGTATCATATTTTACACACAACTTAGTGGATTAATATTTGTTGTTCATCGAAAAATGAATGAATTATGAAAACAAGTTTTATAGAAGACTCAGCAAATAGCCGAATCTTAAGAATGTTAATTTATACGAAACTTTAAATTAACTTAGTGATATACAAGCATAAACATAGTTTAAATAGCTTTGGTTGATAAATGAGTACCATATCGCATTTTAAATGAAGCCTTACAAGAATGAAATTATATGGTACAAAATAACTAAATATCACTCTATCTAGTTTAAGAAAATGTTTAAATTGAAAATATTTAGGACTCTTCGTAAGCATTTATAACTTTAGGTGTCAATATAAAATATATATATCAAATGAATTTTATGTAAATTCAAAGCTAATGGCAGAACTTAGCAAAATATTGACGACAATACTGTCTCCAATAAAAAACTGAACGTTCGGCAGGCCGATGAGGGGCTTTCGACAAGCAAGACATGTTGGGACAAAATATTTTAGTAAGGGTTACACCACTGATAAAACATTTTTATCAATAGTTTATAAATGTCTTGGTTGCCAAATATGGCTAATTTTTACACAAGTTCAACGAAGAGTGTCTAAATCTAATGTAACTACCTGGCTGGTACTGTGACTAACAAAACTGTGGTATCACAAAACCTTACAAAAAATGTCAAAGGTATATCAGTTGGCGAAAAAATTTTTTTTGTAAGAATTCTCTCCATAAGATTTAGAAATTGTGTAACTCATTAAAATTGCAATAATTACAATTACTTGATTGTAAAGATTTGCAAGTAGCAATTAATTGATTGCAGATTTCATAAATGATTTTGAAGACTGATGTAAGTTTTGGATGAACTTCTAATAAATGAAATTCAAACTGCAGTATTATCTCTAAATGAATTTTTAGTGCATCTGCTCATTGACGCTCACAAATTTTAGGTTTTATATTTTAATGAAATGACTTACACAACATTTATATTATTTTCGGATTCTAAGATGCTAGCCAATTCTTTTCGGAGCTGATCATTTTGTTTCAAATCTATAGAACTGCGTCCAGTTGACTGTTCAGACAATTTGTTTTTCGACTTCTGCACTTCTAGATTTCTAAAATATTTAACAGATAAAAATATGAAAAGTCTATTCATTTTATACTTCTTGAAAACTACGAAAACATTGTAATATACAGGATGTCCGTAAAGTCTGGACACAGGAAAATTAACTATTTTTCAGTGTAGGCTTTAAAATTATTCATATTTTTTGCATCCATGCTTCAAGAAAGATTTAAACTTAGAGTTCTCAGTGGCTATGAAGGCTTAATTTAAAAATTTAATGTACTTTATCCGAAAACAAGTTCACTTATTTAGATAGTTGCGAAATTATGAAAATTAATTTTGTCCAGATTTTATGGACACCCTGTATAACTAAATTTAAATTTTGGCAGTAGCACATGTAGAGATTAAGCTACATCAGGAGTGCCTTTGAGGTAGGGGGCTCAATAATATATGGCAATAGAAGTTATTTCATATTTTCGCATACCAGCATCCATCTATTAGAGCTCATGTGTACGCCAAACGATCTTAACTGTAACAGTTTTGCCCCTACCGGTACTTTCAATTTACAACAACAACAAATTACTCTAAGTATAACACACAACAAATACTATGCAAAATTAAAAATCAATTGTATTTCCAACATATGACCAGTAAGTTTTTTACTTAGTAATCTAGCAGCCAACATTTGTGATGATTAGAGAGTGACATCAGGTACCTCGGATACTGGTTCAGTACTACTAACCGTAGAAAATGTCATCAAAGCTTAGATTTTTTGATAAAAAATACTGATATTAATTATCATTCGGGTTGGGTTACCCTCTAGTGATGAATTTTTACTAGTAGAATAGAGATCCTTGCAGTAAGGATCCAGGACAGGAATTTAGTACCAAAGTCCCTACAACACCACCAGTTAATTTTTTCAAAATATATCATATTTAAAAATTTGTAAAATATATTAGAAATATTGGTGATGCATTTACTTAAGTATAAAAAAATTTAACAAATTTGTACCATTTTTCAGAATGGTTGAAAACAATATTGAGATTCCATTTTTATCACCTTCATCTGTTTTGAACGTAAATCAGCACATAAAAGCAATAATCCTTACAAAGCTTGTTTAAAATTTATATAAGTGAACTAACCACTTTTCAAAATAAGTGAAAATGGGCGGGTGTTCTAGAGTCCCCCTTGAAGTATATGATTTTATAGGGGGGGGTCAGCCTCTCGGATTCCAACGGAACTCAGAACTACATGTAGGATAATGTAGCTAAATCAAATTAAAATTGTACTTTGTGAGAAACGACCCCTTCTAGTATTGATTAAAATTAGTCCAGTAAACTTAATCAGTAAGTTATGTTAATTGCCAGAAACCAAACATTGTAAAAAGTGTCTATTGATAGGATCATCATTATCATCGAGCAAAAAGGATGCAATGTTGCACTGTGAATGGTGTACTTGTGACTGATTTTAAAGAATTAAACTGTCTGGATAAATCATATCGTTGATGCTTGCTTTGGTGTTAATAGCATAATCTGTACCAATTGATTCTATCCGGTGTCTCTTAAATTAGAGAATGTTCTATCTGTTCGTAAGGTTTAGTCGTTAAAACAATGAAAGACTAAACACGATTATTTTTACAGAAGATTGATTTATGGCATTTTGAAAATCAACAGAAGCACCTATCAACACATGTAATTATCTGGATCTTTAACTATGTCATCTTCCCCTGGGCGAACCCAATACTACCATCCGCTTATTGCTATTGGACTTCATTGCTGCGAATTCCAATATCTTAAATAACAGGATGATTATTTCTCTGAATGTATCTATTTCAATTCTGCAAAATCGCATGCAAATACTTCGTGTAAAACGTAGTCTTTTGAGTAGCCTCACACCTACTGTTTGGAAACCACAAGGTTGTCTTCTCTTTGATGACTGTTCTTTGATTCCTTGCTCAACCTATTTAAAACACAGATTATTATATCCCTATTTAAGAATTCGTAATGATGACAACGTCGAAGAATATTTCAATGAATGTAGAAATATGGTAAGAGGCGAGCACTCACTGGACATGATTCTTAATCAAAACAAATGCATGAACTTGTTATTGACTTCCACTATAACTCAGAATATGATGGTCTACGTATTAAACAAGTCAGTGAAGCGACATTGCTTGGCTAAACATTTTGTGAAAATCTCTCTCACGAGACATATGCAAATGGTCGAAATAAAAGAGCCAATAAAAACCTCCTGGCTTTATATAAACTTAAATCCCTTAAGGCCTCGATCCCCCAATTTTCAGTGCAATCATTCGTCGACTCCTTTCATTCTTCCTTTCCTAATGGAACAAGGTCAATGGTGTCATTTCAAAATTATATAGAAGTTGTCTGGACAGTTGCACAGTGTATGGAAGCCTGCCTACAAGATAGCTTCTTTGCACCAATCCTCATAAATCGTTTTCGGCTAAAAGAATTACTTCGTGTGAAAAAAAATTTCGATCAGGTTGTTTGATTAATTTTACTGGCACCTGATACATCATACCGTATTGGCATGCTCTCAGATCGATAAATTGGCGTACGGAGCATCATAAGAGAAGTTACTTTCCTTCCATAATTCGCCATAGCATCAGTTACAACTATGTTACCGAGCACACCACATGAGTGTGTTCAAACTTTACTGTGCTCACAAGCATGTACATGTGTTATCCTATTGCATTTATTTATTATTTATTCTTTTGCAAATGCTTTGAAATTTAACTCTTTCAAGATTCTGCTAGAGATAAATAAAACTCTTAGCTATCAACTACACTTTTTATATACTTTATTAAACGCTCAAAACATAAAAAAGCTAAGATGTCCACGAAAATTTCAATCGCATTTATTGCAAATTGATGGATTTAAAAACCCCTTTGCCAATCGAGTCATTTACAAAAATATATAAAATGTTGAAATTGTATTAATCAGCAAAGGAGAGCCGTTTCTACAACTATAAAATTTGAAGATTTAAATATATATAGAAAATTGTTTTCACTGAAACTTCCATTTTCGATTTCTAGCTTCAAGTGTAAAACCCTGACAAAGAGTCATTAACTTCAAAGTAAATAGTGATTATCCAAACTTAGCACTAGCTAAGCCCACGACCCACTCAAACCTGGGGAGGGAGGCTTGAGCCCAAAATTTTATGATACATTAAGTTTATACCTGTTTTTTTAAATTATATTAACCTCTTAGTACACTGTAATACAAATTGTTACACTATTATTATAATTACTGTACCTTAAAGAAACTTCCAGATTATTGTGATGTTAAAAATTCACAAATAAGATTTTACAGCTATAGATATTGGAATTTCATATCCCAATGATTACAATAAATACGCATGCTTAAATAAATTTTTAGTCAGGTAGAAGCAAAGCGAAACTTTCAGATATATTAGTATAAGTAAGAAGACCAAAGAGAGCTGAAAATGTTTCTCAAAATTTAAACTTTTTGTCCATGGGGGGGAGCAAAATCGGAAAAAACCAATCAATGTAACCTACTTTTTTCCTGAATTTTAGTTTCTCAGTCTTACGCTCAATTTAAGCCTCTTTTTATAAAAATATGAGGTTCGATATGATCTCTGACCTTTTTGTCTGATTCAGCCGATTTTTTACAACTTTATGATATATTTTCTCTTATAACTTCATCAATTTCAGTCTGATTTCAAATTTAAAAAATGTTCTGAAAGGCTGGTACACTCTGTTTTCCAATGATATACTATACATTATTCTAAAGTACGAAATTCAATCATTTTCGCCCCTATTTTTAGGGCCCCCAGAATAGCATTTTTGAGCTCGCGATCAAAAAATCTACCGAAAATGAATTTATAATGAACTATGGAAATGCTAATTAAAAAACACAGCGAAAGCCCCTTGCACCCACCTATTTATCAAATAATTTATATTTGATCTGATATGATTCTGCCACATTGAGCGATGCCACTATTTACTCCCTGACCATTCCCTTTCATACGCCCCTTGCTGAACCCTCCTTCAAGGTTTCCTTTGCCAGCATCAAATGAAATATGGTCATTCATTCAATTTCATAATTCATTGAACACAATAAATACTATACAAAATATATTACAATAAAGGCATAATTGAAAGTCTATGACACAATTTCCAAGTGTTTACTTCCATTCCAGGTTCTAAAGTCCTCTTTTTTTTGGAGATCACTTGCACATTTTATTTTTTTTCACTAAAAAATTTGGTTTGACACAAAAGGGGGTAATTTAATGGAAAATTAGGCGAAAATCGAGGGGGCTATTTTAGCCCCAATGGACTAAAGAAGTGGTGGAAACACCGTGGACAATAGGGTTAAGTGTTAAACAGTATAACTTTTGCAAAAACAAGATGTTTGTCATTATCTCATGTAGAAATGTGCTGAATTCTCTCAGATTTGGAGAAGGTGATCAGCAATTCAGTATTTTTCTGAAAAATACAGTCTTGTTTGAAATAATAGCGCATAGATGCAAAAACACGGTGCAACAAATTCAATCAATTTTCCACTAATTAATTAAGTAACATGAAAAAAATTGTTTGCAAATATTTTGCATGCAGATCAGTCTTGCTTGTTGATCAAACATATCAGTCGAGATAATTGTCGTTTCGAAACCATGGGCAAAAGAAAAACGTGCAACGAACTACGAAAATTGATCATTCGGAAACATCGCGAATGAAATTTCAAACTTGTTATCCGTTTCACGTCATGTTGTTTACCGAGTAGTTACGACATACCAAAAACTGGGTCGCATCGATCGCAAGAAACCAACTGGCAGACCATCAAAGTCGACCGAAAAATCACGTCGAAATTTATGCCGACTCTCACGTCTTTGCCCAAAACTCACATCAAAAGAGCTAAAACATGACTGGACAGATGGCCACAAGTACCATGCCTCTAGCGTACGCCGCATTTTGCTGAAATATGGACTCTATGGAAGACATGGAGCCCGAAAGCCACTTCTCAACAAAAATCACGTTTTGGCCCGTCTAGCGTGGTGCAAACAAAAATTAAAGAACACCGTCTCAGATTGGAGTAAAGTTGTGTTCACCGATGAGAGTCGTATTCAAGTTAAATCAGGACGCATGGAGTTTGTTAGACGCCCAAGAGGAGCCGCTGAGCGCTATAAACCCCAATATTTATGTCCTTTAGTAACGGGTCGTCAGCAGTCAATTATGGTATTTGGAGCAATTTGGGCAACAGGTCTCCGAAAAATAGTCAAAGTGGACGGAACAATGGACAGTAAGCAATATATTGACATATTGCAACAACATATTATGCCAATAATGGAAGACGATCAGTTGCTGCAGCAAGACAACGCCCCTTGTCATGTTTCGAGGGAGGTTAAAGCATTCATGGAAGAAAAGGGCGTAGCCCTCTTCCCAGACTAGCCCTCAAGAGCTCCTGATATCAACCTAATAGAGAACGGATGGGTGGAACTAAAAACCAGAGTGGATAAAAGATCAGACGTCACTATTCGAAATTTATGGCGAATTGTCGAAGAAGAATTTTACAAGATACCTGACGCATTTTTCCAAAATTTGTTTCAATCGATGCCCAGACGAATGGCGATGGTAGTCGCGAACAACGGATACCCCATCAAGTACTAAAGAGACTCTTTTAACATTCAGGCAAACTATTTTATCGATAAATTCATTTGTTTTTGAAATATTCCGTTTCAAATAAATTTTTGTTTCATGCGCTATTTTTCTAAACAAGACTGTATCTTCAAATGGGCAACATTTTGATTCATTGCAATTGTCAAATTTTATGATGAGATTGAGAACTTTAATTATTCAAATGATTATTTAAAAATACATACTTGCTGTTTTGGTATTGTCAATGCTTATAATGTATGTCCAAATTAAGCAAAACTCAGAAAAATTCATGCTGCTCCGAAACCTCACTGAAATCATTTTTAGATATTGTTTAGCAAATTATCATAGATTTTAGGAAAATTTCGGTGAAATTTAATTTTAAACAGCCTTTTGGCCTTCTAATAGAAAAACCGTTTATCCACATTTTCAAATATTTTTCTTCAAACTTTTTATTAAGTTTGGAAATCCTGAGCCATCTACACATCTATTGGTGGATGTGCTCGAACGTCATCTTGACAATTTGTACTAAGGTGCATTGCTTTGGCAGAAGATGTTGAAAATCCCGATCTTCAAAAAAAGATTAAAATACTCTTCAAGTAATTCTAAGGTTTAAAATCCATAGCTAAGCATTAATTTTTACCACTAGTTACTATCTATTTATGTCTGAGCACATATAAACTTTGTTTATTTTGGTACAGTCGATTCAAATTTAGGAGGCCAATTTGGGTCGAGTTGTGTAGGGCCTTCATATCATGCGGGTCGGGTGGCATCGAGTTTGACCCGTTTCAGACCAATATCAAGATAGACCTCCCAAACCCATTGAAGTTTGACATGCACAAAGTCGGAGGTAGCAGCGCAGAACTCACCTTGGTTGCATTAACGCAAGTCATGCATTAATGGGACCATGATAAAGAATTCCCTTAAAACTCCATATTCCATGGTGCCTTCTGATTTTGCATATCTTTGTTAGTTCATGAACTATGAGCTTTTAAATGTTCCTCAAGAAATCATAAAAACATTTAAAAAATTCTGAAGCTGTTTATGTCAATAATATTTAATTATCTACATCTGCTCATATAAAAATTTTTTCCTCGAAATTCTGGCCCCTGATTTTTAAAGGGTTTGACGCCACTGCTCAAGCCTGATCATGAACTTTTTGCATTTTATTAAGTAAGGCGGTTTTAATATCCATCAGCTTTCCAAATAATAGATACTGGTTAATATAGCTCAGCATAAATATTTTATTTTTCCATTATCCACAAAGTCGCTTCACTCATTTAAAGTAAATCGAAAGCTATTGGATCTCCAGTAAAATTATTCGATAATGTACATTTATTAAAAATGTTATAAAAATGAATTTAAATATTGAACTCGACCAATGTCTGGAACATTATTCAAGCAATATGTTTAGAAAACATAAAATAGCAATTATGCATACCGAAATGATTGTTCAAGAAATAGTCCCAGCATCATATTATAAAACTGTAAATTATGCATTTGACTAAATGTATACAGGTGAAAAAAATTGCAAGTATTTATTGATTGTACAACTATGGTAAATGCCGGAAAGATAGAAAATGAATCAACAATAACTCTTTGTTGTCAATAATCTTATTAGTTAGTTATAGGAAAAATATGAGTATTTGAAATGCAAATAGAACTACTTACCTATGGATATACCAATTGATTTGCATCTTGATGGTCTTTGTTGAATTCACTAGATCGGTTAGCAGGTCTTCACGACTAGGTTTACTTGCGCCCCACATCTGTATAGAATTCCCATTCATCTTTACCTCAACTACATCTTCGGCTTGGTATCGTTTGAGGAATGATCTAGCTGCCTAAACAAGAAATCATAAATATAGAGATTAATTGATATTTGACTGATTTAGATATATTTAGTTAAAATTTCTAAATACTGTAAAAATAGCTAACTTCATTTATATTTGAATTACAAATAGATATTTTGGTTAATTACGTGTAGTAGCGTAGGAGTGGTCCAGGTCTGATAATCTAGCCGTAACTAGAAATCTTTTTTTGCAGATTTTGCAGGATTTTTACAAAATCTCATTATAGAACTCTCAGGAACTCATTAGATATACATGTATAACTTTCAAACATTTCTGTTAAGCTATTTTATACATTATTACTTTGCACTATTGTTCAAACTTTAAACGTCTACGATCAACAGCACTGCTGGCAAGCATTTTACAGCGTACGAATTTTATTCAGCAATATGCAAATAATTTCTCCACAATAATTTTAAATTGAATATTTGGACTTTGATTAGATTTTAATATAATTTTTAGAAGCGACATCAAAAAAGTATAATGTTAAATTGAGTTTTACTAGTTTCCAGGCAATACTACCTCAGTGCTGAAATTTTGCATAAATTAATCTTATAATAATTTGAGCATTCCAATTGTAGTAAATTATAAGTAGCAATTATTCTCGAATTGCTTTTTCAAACCTTCACTATATATCATATACATCCTTATTTTTGCATTCAAAAGAAAAAATTAAAATCAAAGCTAAAAATAAATTCAATTTCTTCAATTATTTGTTTAATTAACCAAAACATTAATATCTTTAAAGATACTTCTATTGCATTCATTTACTTTAAAACAAAAAAAAATCGAAAACGTTTCTGGTCTTTGCAGGAGCGGATAAACATGAATTCGTTTCTTTTTACATGTAATGCTATTCCCAACATCACTAAAAGATCTTACAGATCTCGATTCTGTTGCCATAGTTCCAAGGTGCAATCGTGCTATAAGCCGAACCATGGTGAGAGGTGAATTTTTCTATCAATGGTAGGGATGCTTATACAATTTTGTTGGAATTTATCCAGCATATTTTCACTTTCAGAATCCGAGTAAAAAAGCTACATGTTTTATTTCTTAGAGGAAAAGAATTAACAGGACTGCTAGAATTGAGTTCTAATAAATGAGATCGTATGGTTGTTTCAGCAAGCTTGCGATTATTTCCTAAAAGTAGTTTTCGCACAAAATTCCAATAGTCGTCTGGATTTACTGATTGTAGTTTCTTCTGAATTCGAAGTAGCGCAGGATAAACGAAGTTGATAGTGGGGTGTGATTCCTTAGAATGCACATCAGTTGCATCAACAAAGATAGTGAAGCACGGATATAATTGAATTAATGAGCATCGCCTTTAAGTAAGGAAGACATTCCTCATGTTCCAACAAATGCTACTCAGTTTGATCAAGGTTGGAATTAATTAACTGAAGGATGATTCAGTAGCTACTCCAACGTGTTTCTTGATTGAGTTTGTGATAGAGCACATTTGCACAGTCACTGCTTTCGAAATATTGAGTCACTGTTTTGCAAGAGGAAATAGCTGATGCGATTTCTCCAATACTTTTCTTGATTGCAGTGCTACAGCGGTATTCAAATCATGAGCAATACATGATATTCTATCAAAATCATTAGCAACTGCAGCCACTAGCTTACTGTCACTATCGGTTGTACAAACATAAATTGGCTGCATTTTCGATTTCAAGTTAGCAATAATGGTAGAGGCTTGAGTACTATGCATTTCATACGGATTGACGGCAATTGTTCCGAAAAGCATTACAAAGTTTTCTTTGATAAACTGACCATTCCCCGCAGTGAATGAATGGTCACTGTATTTTGATGTCCAGTGATCGAATTGAAATGAAACTCATAACACTGTAAATGTTGAAGAGACGCTATTTAACTGCGTATGAAATTCGCTTTTCACCTGAGAAACAGCTCGATTGTAACAAGGCGGCAAAACACGATGTGCTTGGGTGCAAAAATAATCATTTGGCCTTCACACTTCCAATTTTAGCACCAAGTAATAGCTGAGCAACTGATAAAAAATTGCGCAAGTGGTGACCACTCATTAATTCATATTTTAAATTTGCTTCTCGAAAACCATTAAATCATTGTAAAAAATTGAATGAACTGTCGGAGCGCCCACGTTAAAGTACTGTACAAAAGATTTTAAATTTATTTAATGTTAAAGTAAAATTATTTATATTTAGTTAATTTAGATATTTTATTCGAATAGTCTGAAATAGTTGACTAAAATTGTAGTGATGCAACTATCAATGGCCGCAAGTTGAACGACGATTAATAGTAGTTCCAGTCCATATTTACAAAGGTCCATGGATTGCATAATTTATATGGCCGTTTCCGGTTCAACAGTATTTTAAACAAAATGAGCAGAATCTAGTGATTCTGTGTTCGATAAATAAAAATTGGAACAACGGGTAAGCGCCAAAGAAAGACCATTGATAAATGAAAAGAACACAAAGCCTATGAACTACTTTTAACTTTTTATAAGAGACATTTATGAGATCCGTATTACTTTAATTAATCTCTTAATATTATAATGGTAGGCTATGAGATTCACTTAATTGGAGTTTTATGAAATGACCCGCAGGGATATGGTGCTTTGCGAGCAGCAAATATTGTGTGCAATGCCGGCCGGACCCGTTTTGAAATACAACGAGTGGCCCGTGCCCTCGTGATGTGCAGGTAGAGCTTTTTTAATACCGCACCTGCCCAACAATAAATGCTTTACTACCCGTACCCACCAGTACCCGAAACTTTTTACCCGTGCCCGAGAATATAATTTTCTTTACTGCTATTAAACAATTCAAAGTTTTTAACAGCATTTCGAACGCAACGCACATTCAATATATCCCACTATTTTTTTTCAAAATTCAGCGTCAGCACACGTCATTGTGCTATATGTATAATTATTGTGAAAAAGTCAAACGTGCGTTCGTAGTTCCAGAAAATTACTTCCCCGCAATGTTGCCTTTCAGAAAGGTTTCCTACAATCTAATTTTGGCTTGGTTATCAAACTAATCGAATAATTTCATTAGATTTATATTTTCTACTATCAGAAGTGCATTCGTATGTAAAATTTTTGAGTAAATTACTTGTACACATACGTGTATAAATTGATATTTTATTCCTTATACTACAAAGGAAAAACACTAGAAGAGCTTCTAATGTAGAAGGAACTCCTGAAATAATTAAATGTGTAACTAGCGAGATTGCCTTAATTCACAAGAAATTTTGCAGTCAAATAGATTTGATTTCAATAAAAATAAATCGAGTGAATCCCAAACAAATTTCGAAAACACGGGAGTTTCATTTATATATATATATATATACATACATTATACCAACTTTCCATTTATTAAGTAAGACCTTTGTTTATCAGGCTGAGTTTGCAGTGATGGACGTGTAACAAAGCTATTGAATTTTCTTGTGAAATCATTGAGAAAATTCAGATAAAATCAAATTTTTATTTTAAAATTGCATAATGTATGGGGATGGAAGAGCGGTAATTTTAAAATTTACTAAAATCCGTTCCATAAACAAATAGGAAATTAAATTTCAGCTGGAAAGATTAATACACATTAAATTGCCAGCAAAACGTTAGCATGGACTTTGGATGTGAATGAATTCATATGAAATTACCGGCACTGCAG
This sequence comes from Hofstenia miamia, assembly GCA_900660155.1. Classification (NCBI taxonomy): domain Eukaryota; kingdom Metazoa; phylum Xenacoelomorpha; order Acoela; family Hofsteniidae; genus Hofstenia; species Hofstenia miamia. The sequence goes on from CABFPE010000572.1 coordinate 259,423, forward strand.
AGAAATTGGATTTTAGCCTCTGATAACGTTGAGATGAAAACTGCGTCAACTGCTGAGTGCGAGCGATGAATATAGGCTAAACAATAACAATCAACACCAAGAATTAAGCAATATTTCAATTACATGCATATCAGAGATGTAAGTGTGCTTAATAACCAAGGGCAGAACACTCAGGGTAGCGTTCTGAGGCCCTAGCGAGACTGCGGTTTAGCCGTTAGCGAAAGAGCCACGGCCAAAGATTTTGCTTTATAGCCGAAATCTCGGCAAAGATGCATTTCTGAACATTATGATGAGCAGTTTATTTCCATGATATTTGGATTTATTTTTGTTTTTAGAACTTAGTCGCTTTGACGATTTTATTTAAATGTTCGAACTATGAGCATGTTTTAATCATTCCTTTGAACATTGCAGTATATCATTATGCGCCAAATGCGGTTAAAGCATTACGGGAAACGGCCGGCTACGACCAAAAATTTACGGCCAACGGCCGGCTAAGTTCAAAATATATTTTGCACATCCGGTTATGGCCAGGAAAATCGTGTTGACCACAGAATACTAACTGAAGGGTGTGCTTCTAAATAATTAACAAAGGGGCTCTAAGATTGAGTACTGTATTTTTTTGCATGTTTAATGAAATGACGTGTTGGTCCATCAGATTCTCTGAGGATGTTTACACCTCCAGAGCTACCTCGTAGATCCAGACTGGGAATGTTTCTCCATAACTTGCCATCCTTTGAAGTAAGCTGATTTGCTGTATTATAAAAAGCAAATTCCTCTGTGGGTTCTGTATACCTATCACTTTCAGAGCCCATCTCTTCATGCAGAAGTACGTCATCGTCTTCATTATCACTCATGAGGGACACTTCCTCCACGTCTTCTGAATTCCCCCCAAACTCATAACCACTCTCATTAGGTATTCTATATAGAGCTAGCTCAACCGCAACCTTAGCCATAATATAAAAATATAATTAGAAATATATTACTCAGTGAATCAACAAGATCTGATTGTGAAAAACATATTACTAACATTAGTACTGCTCTAGTTTTCAACAATATAATTATGGATCAAAGGGAGCTAATAAAGAATAAGTAGATACGTAGGCAATACCTAATATGCACTTCTAATGCATGCATGATGTAAAGAGACATACAGTAATCATGACAGGCAGTTGCACCAACTTATTTTAGATAGCAACATGTAAACTAATATTATAGGTATTTCAACTATATAATGTCTGTTCTTGTTAGCTCTACCAAGCTTTGATATAAAATTTTAAACAAATTTAGTTTCATTAGCGATAAATATACACTGTATGTATGTGGCTACAAAAAGTCAAAGTAACTCAAAATATTTATATAGTGCTATGTTGGGGTCGCTAATGACCCCATTGGTACATAATGATGCATTTTTTTAAAATTCCTTCTAAATATTTTATTACCACTGTATTTAAAATTATTTTGCCACAAACTAGAGAAAATATACATACAATTTTTATCACAGAAATTTTGATTTAGAACGCAACTATTGACATTTGAAATCTACTATGGGTCTTTAGCGACCCCACGGTAATTAGAAGGTTAATATTTTATACATAGAGGGAATTTGGCTAATAATACTTTCTGTAAATTTTTTTACGTTATTGCACCTGAATTTTATATTTTTAAGAAATACATGAACGTGTGGGATCCTGTTGGGCTTTTGTTGTGATGCATCTGGCTTAAGAAGCTACCCCCGCTTGTATCTCTAAGCAGATTATTTTGGAGACTAATTTGAAAAGACTTTTTTACAAGCAAGTTATATTTATTACAGAAATTACAATCCAACGCTACGAAAAGCAAAATTTAAAAAAATTACAATTAAATTGTTATAAAAGCAATATTCGATATTTAATTCTCAGTAGCATGAACACAAAATGACGTTTGCGTAAATGCCAATAGGATTTTTGACCCAAATCGAATGAGACAGCAATTTGTTTTCCTTAAATTACATTGCCAATAAAATCCGTGCATTACTTCAAAGATTTCAGAGATACTTGAAAATGTTTGGTGATAATCACCAAAAAAGATGTCCGGAACAAAATTATTTTGGCACCAAATCCGACATATTCTTTGCCATATTTTCACCACCTTAAAATTCGATAAAATAAGTATAATTATTCAGAAAAATTACAATGAATTTTCACATTCTAATAAATTTTTGTTTGACAACAATTTGTCTAACAATGAATGCCGTTATGTTAGGCTGTTCACCCAAACAACGCAACACAAAAGAAGAACACTGTTGTGTCATCCAACAGACACAACACAACATAGTCATTAAATGTATATTATATATGTATATATATATATATATTAATATAAGCAACAAATTAATATAAGCATATTAAATTTGTTTTAAGTGAATGAAAGTTTAAGCATCATTAAATTTTAGTATAGTATATTGTAAATATTATTCCCACAAATTTTGTATTATGATGATGATTTGCGAATCGAAACCGGTTGACATTAAATTAAGCACAATAGTTTACACACAAACACACACACACACATATATATATATATATGTATATATATATATATATATATATATATGTATATATATGTATACCAATACATCTATTCCACATTTATTTGTACATCTATAAATAAGGCTTAATTCAAGTGTAAACATAGAAGTAAAAAACTCTAAAGTTAAAGCAATATTTGTAGAAATTTCTAAAAAATATATTTTGAAAACTATATGTGGGCTGCCAATATAAATAACCCATAGTATTGTAATTTACATGGATAAACAACACAGTAAATAGCTTGGTAATGAATTTGAAAATAAAAGACATAATATAATGACCAAATTTTTTGTATGAAATGCAAAATACCAGGAGTATGACAAATCTCATTAAATTCATTTCAACAATTTACAGATATTTATTGAGTTTATGGATGGAATTATAATTAAATAATCTCTTACTTGATATGCTCCAATAACAATCTCAATTTTGGCTTCAGTGGGAACGTTTGGTACTGCTGCCGAGTAAACAAGAGACATGAAGAGAAGCGGAAACCAAATAATCAAAATCAATGTAATTAACAATGATCCGCCCACTCCGTACTTGATTACTAAAGACCGCTTTGCACCTCTTTTATATGGAAAGTCCTAAAATTTATTTTCAATATATTCTCTATGTTTATGCTTAACTTTAAATAGATGCAGATTGGTGGATGATGACATTGTTTAATGATTTGAAAAATTTGAATAAATTTAAGGTCATACTCAGATTATTTCATTTTTTGTTTTGTTACTTTTCGGTTTTATTCAAAATAATACATCATATACTTTCTAGGCAGCCATTTTTTTTAAAAAATGTTTAAGTATATGGATAAATTTTTAACAAGAAAATGCATCATTTCTTTCATTATCATTAAGGTTTGCAAAATTTTTTGGTTTTGAAAAAGATTTATTGCATCAACGCTGTTGATCTCAATTATATCTACTAGATATTATCTATTTCAAGTAGACACAAATGCTTCTTTAGGAAATACAAGCTCATACTGATTAACGGCTGAGATCAGCAATATTGCATAATGCAGAAATTTCAACCCATGAAATTCAAAAACTGATATTTTTTGAAAAAAACTCAATGAGAATTAATTTTTTATGTATTATTAACTGCTCAACATATTGATTAAATATAGTTTATAAAATTTCACTTTTTTAAACATCTACTTCTTTATTAAAATAATACTTAGGAAATAACTATGAAAACATTTCTACAAACCCGGGACTGTATGGGCATCAAGTTTAAACTCTTAATGTAATAGGATAACAATTTTACGTAATAATTACGTAAAATTTATTATTTTTGCTTATTCTGTAATAGCAGTCTAAATTTGATATTGGGCTAAAGCTGTGTCCCATCAATGTTTAATCAGGTAGAAGCCGAAAATATTGCTTGAAACGAATATATATATATATAT
>CABFPE010000572.1:268291-285278 GCA_900660155.1 Hofstenia miamia
ATATATATATATATATATATATATATATATATATATATATATATATATATATATATATATATATATATATATATATATCATTAATTCTTCAAAATTTTAAAGTTAATATTTAGCATTCTTACTTCTACGTCTTTTCGAATCTTTTAAAATATTTTTTAGGTTTATATTTTAACTTCTTAAAAGTTGCTTATTCGAGTACTAGCAATTCATTATAGGTCTAAATATAATCATTTCAATTATTAAAATTTCAAAAAAACCTCAATGCATTTATTTTAATTTGATTTGTTTGTAGCCGTTCATCGGCCAGAATCCTATGTCGTTACATCTTCTCCAAAACGTTCTTCATCATTTACAACAATAGAAACATCAACGATAGAAGCAGACGATGATGCATCTTTCACGCAGAAGCAGGAAGGAAGCGTCATGAGCTTTACAACCGCTGAGAATGCATATGGTAGTATTCTAATAGTGAATCTTTGCTAAACTTTCGTTGTATAAGGCCTCAAACTTTTTTAGTTGCTAAAAAATGTACATTACGTCATAATTCAAATTAGCCAAATCCAATTCCTTTTAAATCCCAGAGGCTAAGGATTAGGGGTGGTTGGATGGGCTGGAGACCTTCCCCTCTCCCCTCCCTCAGTAATTGTACCAGGTGACAGTTATTTTTCCATCAAGGACCTCAGCTCATCTCCTCCAATAATAATATATTTTCCTAGCTCCTGTCACAGCCTGGCAATTTCAATTTACAGTACGAAATTGCTGTTGCAAGTAGTGAATTGGTTTAAATGTTTTCCGAATATTCCAAGTAAAAATATCACAAAATCCTTTTTATAGCCATGCAATCATTACTCTTTCTTCGAAACAATCAAAGGGTTCACCAAACAAATGAGAGAGTTTCCTAACTAAAGAAGTACATAGGTTTTTTACAAAAATGCAGCTCCAATTTTAAACTTTAGCTCTATTCATGCTGCATTTTCAGTATGCATAAAAAAATTGATTTTGAAATCTAGAAAAATGCATGTTTATCATTAATTGCCTAATTTTATTTGGATGCAGTTCTTACGATTATTGAAAAAGCTACATTTTTCAAAATGCATAGAGATTTGTAAAATAGAAAATTCTTCTACTTCGTTACCTAAAACGACTTGATACACTAAATGATAGCCTGTGGCTGAGTGAATTTCGGCCTCATTTTCGTTCATATTACTGTAAATAGCTAGCCCGTGATTACAGTGGGCCTTTTTGTAACTAATAAATTCATCCTACAAGGATGTCATACGTTGCTAATTATATGAGGTGATCACTTGTGCATTCACAGTTTCGGCTTGTTGCAGGAGTTAACACAGGCTTAGCCTAATCTACGCCAAATCTTAATATGCTAGACTTCTTGAATGAAATTCTATATTCATTTTAATTATTTCGCTGTATGTTCAAATGAATTAGACTATTTAAAGCTGTTCTGTTCAAGAACATATGGGAATAAAAGGTATTTGAAAAGTTATTCAAAGTTAACTTTCTTATCTACAAGCAATTGTACTCTAACCAAACATCAACCGCACAATCGAAATATGATAACATTCTCTTGGAATAACTTTAAAAGAAAAGTAATCGATTATTTTCCTCAGAGCCACTTAAAATCTGTAAAATATTGATTCCAATGGTCATCCCAAGTGCTATTTTTTTACTATTTTATTTAATATGAGAAAGTAAAACGAAGTTCTAAATAAATATGGCACTCAAAAATTGACAGAAATGAATACGTAATGATTTACTTTGTTTTTAACTTTTATTAATTCTTGCAGTGCTCAAAGTGTGTTTTACCTGTAGATAATTTTTTAACTTTCATTACTTTCATTTTTTGTTAATGGTTTTTCAATGTATTCAAATTTCCAAATTTGAAATCAATAAATTTTGTCTGCCAAATATCTTGATTTTTTCTAACTGTGTAAGTTATTAACAAATTCTGTGTTAAATTAGTTTTGTCCAATTTAGTTTATAATTTCTTTGGCAATTGTAGCAATTATTTATAGTATTCACATTGTACTTCTAACTAAAGCCATTGGTTCATTAAATAAGGTTCTTAATTAATAGGTTTTTTTAGATGAACCATAAAAACATTAACATTTCCATATTTGAAGTTAAACTTTGGATTTTTAATGCATCCATTTTTCATACGCATATCATTTTTTTATTTTACCATTTGTGAGACTAATTCTGTTGTTTCTATAGGACCTAAGTCAAATTGGGTGTCTATTGGTTGTATCTTTAAAAAAGCTTTTTGTTCAACCAGCCAAAATGATCAAATCACAGCACTTTTAAGCTCTTCATTTACACCTCGAAGGCGAAAAGTTTGTTCATGTAGAAAATTTGTTGCAATTTTAAATAGTATTATGTTTCCCATGTTTATTGTATTTATTGCATTGAATTGTTATTTAACTTAACATATTTCTTTGAAACCGAGGTTGTCACAAAGTAAAATTTGTGAGATTTTTTTCGGATTTTTATGTCTTTTATTCCGGTAACCTGTATACATAGAGAAAATAAAGAGATTTAGTCTGTCATTGATTAAATTCATTTAAGTAACAATGCGAGACATAATTTTCTCAAAGTGATTGACGGGGAGAAAATTGATTTCCTCATTGAAGCTGAAACATTTTCCAGTTTTTAACTTTGAGGAGTTAGAGTCGTCACCATCATCCTTGATGACATATTTCTAACACCTGCCAATCCTTAATTAATATATATATATATATATATATATATATTCATTTTTAGCATAGACGCTATGAAAAGGATAGACCGGTTTCGTTTATTTAAAACATCATCAGTACAAATATGCGGTAAGAAACTAAATATATTTACAATAGACTACACTTTATATATTTTAATATTGCATGCTCTTAAAATAAGTTCAATGATATCATGCTTAGTTGTTTATTCANCCTGCCAATCCTTAATTAATATATATATATATATATATATATATATATAGCTGTTGATATGCTTTTATTATTCAGAGTAAATAACTTTTCAAAAAATTTTTATGGTTTCGCCATTCATTCTCTTACTTAAGTAATGTTTCCCAAATTTGTGCACCTCCTTTAAAGACAGGATCCTTTAGAAATTTATTAAGCATTATAAGATCAAATCTATCAAAACGTAAATTTCATTTGCTCATTTCTAAATTGATGTATTTTGATTTTCCTTTCAATTTTTCCTAAAGTTTACTTTTAAAAGCAAATCCATTTGGATTGCAGTATAGTTTAGTCTTACTATAAAACCAATTCAATGATATATCTTAGCCTTCTTTTTTGGGTTGTGTAAAAACAATGTAAAATAAAATGATTACATTTAGTACAAAAAAATTATTTTGAGTAGAACATTGCCGAATTTTTTTAACATTAAAGTTTTTAGTTCCTCGTTCAGAAATCTTACCTGAAAGTCCCTATATAGAAACAGATAAAAAAGACGGTGTTGATTTCCAGAACATTGAGCTCAGCGATGAGGAAGTTCAAGTCACAGGCACTCTGCTGGATGGTAAGCGAAATCAGAAGTTCAGACGACTTGGCAACCGGATGAGACACTTTCGGTAAATATTTTACTGTTCTAAATTTTTGAAATCAATTCATAAGAATGAAATCTGTTTTTTACAATAATTTTACAGTCCTATGTAAATGTTGGCTTCCAATTTTAATACCTTAAGGCAAGATGCGCTCTGTGGTTCGACAATGAATTATATAGATGGTCATATTAATGATGATTTTCTAAAAAGCTTGATAAAATTTGTAGAATACCTTAATAATCAGTTCGATGAAAGTTTGCACGGTCCTGTCTTGAACAATATGCGCACACTCTTGAGAGACTTTAAATTAGATAATCAAAAAATTAAAACTAGGGGTCGCATTTTAGCAAGGCACTTTAGAAAATGTTTGCTTAGAAGTCACGTACAAATTTACGACAATAGATTTATTCCACTTTCAACAAGGAGGTAGTTAGAGATCATAACAAAACATTGATCCGTGAAACTGAACCAAATACACAGATGTATCAGATCATCCTTTCCTGTATGGTAGTAAATCATAATTTGTTATTGGAAATATCACAGCTAGCACTCGAAAATGACTTGATGAAAATTTTTACATGCATTTGTTTTAACATAAGGACTGATGTTTATCTCTGTATACACTGCAAAATATGTTGTGAAATCAACCACATAGATTTTCTCTGAATAATTTTCGTGTGCTTTGGACAGCAGAATATGTTACAAATAGGATATGCTGGTTAATTGTTGAATTTATGTATAAATTTCGCCTATCACCATTTTGCATCAATACTTGATAATTAGATTTTAATGATGCATTAGTAATTTCAGTATCTAATTTCCTCTAAAATTTCGTCCATTCACCTCAAATAATTGTGTGTTTTTCAATCAAGACTTTATAATAAATTACTTTTTCTGATATACTAGAATAACTTAGTTCAAACTAAATTAGTTTTTTGTTTTGTAAAGTATATAGAAATTGAATTTTATGTAGAGTCAAGACTAAAAACTTTTAATATGCTAATATGGAAGCCCTTCGTTTTCAATTCCAAACTAGACGAAATTGGAACACAATTGGTTGCCGTTTTAAATAAAACATATTTGAAAATATTGATTAAATGCAGATTTTAGAAGGCAAGTACTCTAAATGTTCCATATTGATTCAATGCTATTTTCTCACGTGTAAGATTGCTGTTGTGATAAATTCTAACTGCTTAATATTCGCACAAAGCTTTTTCATTGCGCAATATATTATATATGCTTTTCTAACGTCCGCACTTCATTATTTTAATTACAAAGATAATTAGGAATTCGTATCAATCTAACAGGTATTAGTATAGTACGTAGAATTTTTTAGTTTTTGTAGTAATGAAACCTAATTAGCCATATTTTAGAATTACTATAGGGCATGTTGAAGTCAATGTCTAGTAAAATGATATAGTAGGGGCTAAAACATTATGTTAAAAGTTTTTGCATGAAATTTGCTTCTTGTATATGTAGCCATTGTCTGCTGAAATTGTTTAATAAAATGCAGGTGCATCAAATTTAATTATTTATTTATATTAGCTCTTCTTATATTTTCAATGCTTCCAAATTCCATTACCTCATTTTTTTAATATTTTATGCTTAATGTAAGAATAGATGTGTTCGTTAACTCATCACCGAATGTCAAAAAAGTAAAATTATGCTCTTTATGCTAGTATTTTTTTTGAAAAATTTCATTTTTTTCAAGGATAATTTTTCATGTTCTCTGGCTATCGGTTTAACAATTATATTCTTGGCTACTTTTTTTTCAGTAGTTTGTTCCCAACAATTTCTTTAATAAAACTTTAGTTGCTTTTTTGCTTTGTAAAATTGTAACAAGTCACTACAATACACAATTTTCATCACTTACGCGGCACCGCGGAGAAAGCGACTCGACGTAGTAATTCATTTGACAATTCGATCATTCAAATTCAAAAATCCTACGGAACGGACGGACATTTTGCATTGAAGACTAAGTTTGTCCTAAAACCAAGTTAGTTTCTTGGCGCATATTGCAGCATATATGAGAAAATTATTGCATGTTGTTAGTTTTAAATCCTCTAGTATGAAAATCCCAAGCCATTATCACAATTTAGAAAAAATTAAGTTATCTCTAAAAATCCCAATTGATAAAATACATGCCTTGCAATTCTCCCTGTTCAAATATGCTTGGTCTATCACACCTTCCATATTATTGAATTATAGCAAATGTACGGTACAATTTCTTAGTCTTTATCAGGATTTTCGAGCTAAAGTAATTCGGATACTTCAAAACATTATTTTAGCTACCAGCTGGAAAACTATCAGTTTTTGTCGTATTATTAAATCTGAGTGCTACTGAGTGTTATTAAAAGATGACCTCATCAAAAAAAATATTTGGTTAATGCAGTTATGTTGATTAGTAAATTAAATTTAAATTTTCTCGATCTTTGATGAACTTTTAGGATTTTCGTGTTTTTTGAATTAGAATTAAGCCTCCTTTTCCTTTTTAAGTTATTCCTGTTGACCTACCCTTATTTACAAAGAATTTATCACATTTTCTAAATGTCAAGTTTGACAACAGAGTAAGTTTTCCATAATAACTTTTTCCTGTTTAATACTTCAATTTTTCAATGTATGCCGTTTTGAAATCGTTTTGTTGAATGGGTAGTTACAGCCAACAATTCCATTGGTTTATCGTGAGATTAAGTAACTTTCCTCCAATCAGAATCCTTGTTAAAATATAAAAACCCAAAAGAGATTCCCAATTTGAGTTTGCATTATAGGATTTCCGTTATAATTCATTTTCTTTACTACAAAACTTAACAACATGCTCGGAGGCTGTAAGCCCTGCTCTACACACAATTATCTCGAACTCATGCATTTACACGTTGTTTTGCTTTAGAGAAGGGGAATTCATAAGGGAAAACTAATCATGTAAACGAATCTTTAAGAAGTAAATGGTAGATGACTACCAAGGCAAATGTTATACCTTTAAGAGCTCTTCTAGTTGCTTTAGAAACTATGTAGAAAAGTTGATGTAAACTAGTTTTTTAAGGTATTGGTTTCCTTTCAAAAACACTTCAAAGTATAAGTAATTGTTTTTTAGTTTCATTCCTACAGTAAGAAATTGAAAATAAGTAATGCTTGGCAATCTGATAGCCAAACATTCCCAAGAAACTGAATTACGATCCATGATGAGTTATAAAAACCAGATAGACTTTAAAATAAAGGTTTTAAAATTGTAGTAAAAATCATAAATTTAAATTCAGTATTAGAATTTTATAGTTCTAGTTGTCAAACTTCCTTAAGTTTATAATTGAGAGCTTTGACTAGGATGGTAGACATTCAATAATTTAATATTGTCTCAAGATTTTTGACGACATCCATCTGCCAATATCTCATAAACTAAGCATTATTAATTCAACAAAGAAAACATATTTTTTATTTGAAAAATTCTTCGCATCATCTGATTTATTGTGTTCGTGTATTATATACAAACTAAAACCAGCTAATTTTTTCAATTTTAAGTTCCTTTAAAAAATTATGATATTTTTTAGTTTTTACTTCGTTTCTCTACAATAAGTTTACAATTTTACAGCTAGAAAATGATCTATCAAACCATTTATAGTTTTATTTTTAGTTTATTTAAGTAATTCTTAAGGTCCAATATTATGGATTTTTTGTAATAAATATTGCGTTTGAAGTATCATATTAATATTATGCTAAGCAAATGCGTACTTTCACATTACATAGCCTCACATAGTACTTCGGATCACCACTTAGGTACACCACTGTTTCTGCAATGTGGAACAAATAATTGTTTGCCTTACACTAGAATTTGTTACAATAATTTTATCAAATGTATATATATATATATTATATATATATATTTATATATAAATATATATATATGTATATTCTTAATAGAAATATTGGCAACATTCGTAACTTATAGTATATTTAATCCTTTTTTTGTTTTACTTAGCGTCTACATTAACAGAAAGCTCATGTTTTAATTATAAATTGCACATTTTTGCAGGAACACAACGAGTGTCGAACATGTTCATTGTATTCAAGACTGTATTAAGCAATCATGGGAGTTGGCAGTACCTAGAAAGAACAGGTGTGCTGACATCTTCACATTAATGATTCAAGAGTTGAATGCTGTAACTAATTTAAAAATATCACTTCTATCATAAGACATAAGTGCAGCCCAGCAATTTACATCGCTATGTGATTCACGGTATATGCTGTCTAGCTCATTTGAAGTAGCAAAATTCTCACTGAAACCAACATGTAATGTTAATGATTAAGTCCAACTAAGGACATATAATCAATTCAATAAATATAAAGCTACCGTAACGCTACAGCTATAATAACATTGAGAGAAATCTTTTGACCATATAATTTTTAGTAAAATTTTGTGTTATATAAAATAACTGAGAAGGCAATTGTTAAATTAATTATTCAAAGTTAATTTTACACTGTGTAGTTTTAATCAATTGTTGCGCAACCGTAAACGATGTTAAAAGCTTTTCTGACTGCCACATCCGCCTATTTGCATAAAAGGAGTCACTTCTTTTACTATGACTTACATGTATTCTCAAAGTTTGGATTCCTGCTGTGAATTTACTTTGCTATAGTAGACGTTTATCATCTACTCAAATATGTCAACTATATCATCATTATAATTATGTGAAACTTTTCTGTGCAACGTAGTTGCATATAGGATTAATGAAGTATCAAGTTTACAAGAATTTTTAATTTGATGCGGAAGCATTTTTTGATAAGAAATAGATAATTATACGGTTATAATGAATTTCAAGGAATAGGGCTTTTCTGTTCATTATATCTGATTTACCATAGATTATTATCTTGTAGTAGTTTAACTAAAGCCACTATATTCAAAATTATTGGTTGCTTACATATGCCTAATATATATGTCTGCATATATATATATATATATATATATATATAATTTCTAAAAATAACAGAAGTCCCTTTACCTCGTTATAAATGGATGATACTGTATTACATATGCTTGCGGTATTCATTCAGATGCAATATTTTGATATGTGAAAACTACAATAATCTGAGAATGTTGAGATGAATATGGGCATTGTTACCCAATGATGCAAGAGCCTTAATCTGCAGTATTTAAAATAAAGCTTGAATCTTTTTAGAAACTCAGGCAATCATCGAACCAAAATCATTCTCATATGGCGATAGAGAAACTATACCACAAATGCTGCCAAAGCGAACGTCGAGTCATAGCCTAGCAACTAATCGAAGCTCCGTCTATACTCTTGCTCGAGATCAGAGTGTATCCGATGAAACAGAGTCACGTAGAGGTATGTAAATTTGGGAAAAGCACATATGAATTGATGAATGCTAATAATCATGAGAGACCAAATGTAATTAGTCATAAGAGCATCATTTTCTATTATGAATATTGCAAAACGTAATGTGACAAACTGCTTTGTGTTCTAAGATAATTCGGGATTTGTTTAAAAATAGAAATTGCAAGTGTTTGAGCCCAATCTGAACATTTTCCATCCAACAAAATCATAGTCTATCACTACAAGTAAATTCTTTGGGTCTTTTTCAACAGTTCATTGAAGATTAGGGATTTTCATTTAGATTCGATTTTTGACGAGGACTTTGCACCAATTGAAGAAGAAGATAGCACTCTAGAGAGACCATCTGTTTTACCGTTTCTTGAAAAAAGTAAGGTACCTCCAGATTATAAAATGGTGTGGACTGATCACACTCCAAGTGAATCGGATACTCGTGAAGGAATTCCTTACCAAAATATTGAATACGCGCAACAGGAAGAAGAAGAGCACCACGCTTCACCCTTTAGAAATGAAAGTAAGTTCATTAATATTTTTCAAATTTCCTGCTAGCAAATGCACGTTAGTGGCGGCATAACTGTATGAGAAAAATACCAGAAGTTTTTGGGAGCATTTGTTTATTTATTTGAGCGTGCTTTATGAACAATTATAGTTCCACAGATATGTGTTTTGGCCCAAGTTAGATCCCTTAAGTATTTATGATGATCTGGATAACATTCTGCACATGTTCCCGAACATTGTCCCGAGTAATTCACATTATTTGAAAAGCTTAAATAATTATGTCACTCTCAGTTGTTTATAGAAACAAATAGCCACTTGGAGGAGGGAATACCAATATCAGGTAATGCGTTGAATGCGCTTCCTTAGGAAGACATCTTAGCTGAGTGGCCATGTCTTCGATTGGAAAATATAAATGAAAAGGGATTTGGAGTAGAGAAGTAGTTTTCAAAATTCGGATGATTAATCATCTCCTTAACTCTTATAGACCTGGGAAGTATTTACTACCCTTTTCTACATTTGATTATTACTTAAAACTTTTGAAACCTTCTTAATGAGATTTTCTTTGATTTTATTAACACCAAATAGATATTTTCTAAATATTTGATCATTTTATGCATTGTATTGATTTTCAATCGAGAGCATAATCAAATTATTTCCCAAATCTTTTTATTTTTGTTAGTGAAAAAAGTAAGTGAAATAAGCATGAAAGTTTTATTTGATAAATTATGAAGAATGTTAATAAACTCAATCATTGCAAACGGTTTTTGAAATCTCAATTCAATAGTGCTGATATGAATAATATTTGCGCAAATTTTCACTTTAATAGAATAATCCAGTCCAGAGTTAAAAGAGGGAGAAAGTCCTCCTCAGACAGGAGGAGGTCAGCAGGATCCAGTTCAAAGTGTGGGAGAGCTCGTACCTCGAAATTCCGCCGCAATTGTTACGATGAAATTTGGAATACATCGAGGAAACCAGCTACTTGGTATACTCGTCAGACGTTTTCGCTGATCCAAAACCTTTCTAATTATTTCCGGGAAATTATTCGAAGTTGGAAGCATGTTTATAAACAATTTCATTAGCGAATTTAGCTTAAACTTCCTGAACTGTTATATTTCACGTAGAATTCAAATGAACTCACTGAACGATTAAAAATGCAATAAAACTGGTTATATTTTACATAGTTATTAGAAATTTCTGGGAGATAATCAAAAATCCCAATTGTCTAAAGAGGCGTATGAAATTTCCCGCAATTTAAAATAAATAGCAAATTTCCTTTTTATAATGAAATTTTGTTTCTCTTGAAAATTGAATTAATCTGAAACCGTAAAATTAATTTAATAAATATTTCTAAATGTCGGTTAATTTTCACTTGGATTTCATTTCAAACAGCGAATTTCAAAGCCAAAATGGAGCCAAATTAACTTCAAGTGACTGACTGTGAATGAAATATTTCCCGTTTTATGTTATCAGTATTCAAAAGAGGTTTCCCATAAATATGCGTGATTTTTCAAATTTTCCGATGAAAAATTTAGTTTGCGATTTTTTTCAGGCTGATATTAGTATGTAAATAGTCAAGGAGTGTATTAAGCACACCTTGAAATAGTTTTTAACTCTTGAATAACTTTTACTTTAAAATGAAATTAAGAATAAAACTAATCATTTATTTATAGGAAATACAATATAAGTTTTTAGAAGAGCAAATAACTAAGAAAATCACTTCATATTTTAATTGCTGAATTTTATTATAGAGTTTCGATTTTCTTATTCAATTATCTAGTATATGTAAATCGTCATCAGTGTGAAGTTAACTTTGTTTATTAATTCACATAAACCATGTAATGATATCCTTAAATATATATATATATATATATATATATATGTATCAGGACCGTATCCAAAAAATTCTGATGGGAGCATCTCAATTTTCATCAAATTTAGTGTTCAATTACGTAACATATCCCTCCAAACTGTCAAAATATTACAAAATTGATCATAGAAGTGCATTTTACCACATCAGTTCTTACATTTTGAAAATTTTTCTGAAATTCCTTATCTTTAATGCAAAACATTGATTTTGAAGGCCCTAAGTTCGCCACTGACACACATATATATATATATATATATATATATATATATATATGCGTATGTATCTGTATTTAATATTTTTTGTAGGCAAAGTTAGTCAAGCAGTGTTTAATTGGGCACGTGTCTTTACAATAGTCTTCCTTACTTCTCTGGACAGCTTCTTGGAATGGTTATATAGTATTTCTACTAATTATCGTTACGTTGCCTTTATTCTACGAACAGAAAGACAGAGGATTCGTCAAGAAGCAATGGTGGGATTTTTATGAATTCGAATATAACAAAAATTTTTCAGAAATATTTTACTTTTAGCAAATTTGTGACCTTCTTCATTGTAGCAAAGAATGTATCATAAAAAGTGAATTTTTCAAGAGCCATATGCTACATTTCAATAGAAAAGCATTTAAGTATTTGCAGACCAAGCTAGTTTGGGCACCAGTAGCATCAATTTCTGCTCTTTTGGATTTGGACCCTTTATTTTATATTTCTTGCAACATTAACATGATTTATTTTTTTAAGACCATTTTATCTTATGTTTTATAACTTCAAATATCATTTTGTATGATTTTACACACCATGGTTTATCGAACGCGTTATTTAATCCTAATTCTGTTTGCGGTAATATTTAATAAAATTATATGGATGACTTCCTGATTACATGAATGCGGTTCTGGTTGAGGTAGTTATGTACTGGAATTGATGTTTAAAGTGATTTAATAATTTACAGTTCTAATTCCCAACTGAATTGGTGACTCTTTAAGTGTAATAAGTAATTCCCCTAATATTTAATTTACCTCCATTCAGCTTGAAAATTCTGACGATAAGTTCATACCGATTAAAAGCGGTGTTTGTTTGAACACAGGAAATTGCGCGAAGGAATTATAATTAATATGCGCAACTGTAGAATCCTACGAAGCTAGAGTCCTCGGTCAATTGCACTTATCAACAAAATTTCATTTTGGTTCACATCGGGAACACAATTGTATTTTATTAGTAAATCTCATTTCAGATGGTGATTTCCAAAACTGTATTCCATTGTTATCAGCTATACAGTACTCATATGCATCCTGCGATTTGCATGTAAATATAAGGTAAAGTTTTAACTTTACAAAAAAAACGATCAGATATTGAACATACAGCCGAGTTCTCACGCTAAACTGTTCATAACTTCGGGTTTCCTATGATTTGGCTGCATTGTCAAAACATTCCCATAACAACAAATCTCAACGTATGAATATTTATATCTATTCCTTAGTCAATACCCTTAATCTAAAATTCATATTCATATACGATTCGTGCAAATTACATTCTTCAAATCCATCTTATTTGGCAAGTAATCTTTTCGCGCAATGCAATTAGGACACTCAAGATCTTCAACTGAAGTTGAAATCTCACTTTTTCCGGGAATTGGAAAAAATCGTTTCACCAAAATGACAGATGCTGGCATTGGACTATGTATTTTGTCAAATCTCTATATAGCAGATATGTTGAACAACAAGAAATTTCCTCTTATAATCTTTAAGCAAAAAATGAATTCCATAATAGAATCAAGATAAAAACTAAACTGGACACACTTGCAGTAAATATAAAAAACCTTGTTGACAAATACAAATTTTAGATATTGATATAATGATCAAAATTTTCTGCATTCCCGACCTATGTTGCAGAGACTGAATTTTATCTAACCACCCTAAGTTTCGATATTATATAGCAAAAAACATAGAAGACAATCCTTGCTAAAATTATATATATATATATATATA
Source organism: Hofstenia miamia (assembly GCA_900660155.1). Classification (NCBI taxonomy): domain Eukaryota; kingdom Metazoa; phylum Xenacoelomorpha; order Acoela; family Hofsteniidae; genus Hofstenia; species Hofstenia miamia. Next base: position 281,539 of record CABFPE010000572.1, read on the forward strand.
TATATATTTCATTTTCTAATGAAAACAGGGTATTAACTCGCTCTAATTATATTAATATCATTCTTTAAAAAAAAATTTAAAAAAATCAAAAGTTTTGCAAATATATCAGTGGAAATATTCGTACAGCAGACGGTTTATATATTTTGCATATATTCTTATCAAACACAGGTGACTGTTTATATTTGTACAGCTCCATATATTCATAATATAAAAATAACGTGTTCTTAAATTTAGTTTGGAAATAAAGATGATCATATCACTGTTGAAATGACATATAATACTGAAGCGAGTGATCTTGGAGTACCAGTGTCAAAGCGAAAGTACAACGTTTCTATGTCCAGGAATGATCCTTTGTCAACACCGTGTATGGAAAGAAAGTAAGTTTCCCAACCACAATAGCCCTTAATTTTAAAACAATATGTTTAGAAACGAAGACATTCCTGAATTCAAGGTTGACAGATGGCCTGTAAATCACAGATTCATCAAGCTTCTTTTTGCTTGCTATTATGCAACGATCTCAAACTCCGAGCTTATTTGCTATTTCATCATTGTAATTAATATGATCAATTCCGCCTCCATTATTGCTCTTCCCTTGCCAATTTTAGTATTTTTATGGGCGATGCTATCAGTACCGCGACCAAGTAAACGCTTTTGGGTGTTGTCTATAACTTATACAGAGGTAAGTGCAAACCTGCACTTCACTATTAGTGTTTGCTAATATCAATATATTGTCTTACACTCAAGCTCATCAAAGCTAGTGTAGATTTCCATACCAGTACTCTGTTTCAGATTTTGTTCAATTGTTCACTATCTTAGAAGGCTTCTCAAATTTTATAAGTAGATAATAATCAAAATGATATAGCAGACAATTAATTTTTCTCTTTTATTGATGAAAGACTGCCATATATTGATTCTTAAAAGTATAAGAAAACGTTTGTTCCATCCGCTCTGTGTTATCTATATTGTAATGATGGCGCGATCATTGAAATTCTTAAGTTAAAACTTTGATAATTTTCCACTTTACTTTTGTACGAGTACAAGAAATCAAGACAAGTTGTCATGAATTACAATATTATTGTTAGTATTAATGATATAGATCAATTTAGCTGGTCGTAATACTAAAGTACTTGTTTCAATTTGGATTCTATCCTTGGAATGACACGGAGGTGGTAATTGCAAACGAAGATCAACCATTTTGGTGGCCAAGAATTCTAGGCATCGAGAGGAATACATCTTATGCACATGGAGAACTTGCTCTTTTATTAGCCCTGTTCTTTCATCGTAGCATATTAAAGGTGCACATTGATTTCATTAATAAACTCAATGTTTAACTTGATTTTGATGGTTGTAAAGTTCGATAGATATCTAACCATAGTATGATAAGTTATTTGAGAAGCTATTATTCTTCAAGTTTAGAATTATGCGAATGTAAAGCATAATATTGAGTGTTTCTTGTTCAAGATAAAAAGTCGAATTTAATTTTTTGCTAGTAAATATGATGACTATTTATATATATATATGTATGTATATATAAGGAGTTAGTGCATTTTCTACAATGTGACAGATTGATTAGGTTATAAACTAGCACAAAACATCATTAATACGCCATGTTGCTACTCTTAGGTAAACCATGAATAAGAATAAATGTGTTTCCTAAAACATTTATTGATATTTTTAGTGCATTTTTCAGAAATATACGTACATTTTTATTTAATATTACTAGAAATTGAAATAATAAGCTTTGAAAATTTGCTAAATATTTGATTTTTTCCAAAATTGTTTATTATATTAAAAAGTCTTAGGAGTACTTGCGGTGCTTTAAAAAAATTTGACCTTGAAATTTTTATTTGGTCATAAGTTGATCCTTATTTTATCGAGTACTACCGGTACTTCATGAATCTTTCATTTCGCATTTGGGTAGCAAGATTTCAGAGTAATGCATTGGGTATACTTGGGAAAATGAAAGCATAGCCACCTTTTTTCTTATTAAGTGTAGTACATGTGTATGTGTAAGCACCTCAATAAATGCTGATTGTCCTGCACTTAGTGCTTCAAAAACAATGGATATTACATCTCTAAATGGCGCATGGATGAGAGAAGGAGTCTTTCCGGTGAAAACCATCGTTTACATCAATGACAATTATATCAAAACTGAGCTTTTGTTTCAAAGCATTCCCTTAGTCAATGATTTTTGTATGTGTTTCAATTTTACTGTTTCCCTTAATAAGAATCACAGTATTTTTATAATTACTAGTAAATTTTTGCAATTAAGTTATAGCCACATGTTAGTTTGACGTACAATCTGTAGAGTATTTTGCAACCTGTTTGTTCTTATTATTTTAATCATTATTTTTGAGATGAAAAGAACAGTTAATGTACTGTGAAGGGAACTTTTTAGAAGCATTGTATCTCAACATTTTTTTGTGTTAATTAGTTTTAAAAATTACATAAAATATTGTCATTATCATTTTTTAAAAATGGTTGTAAAAATTGAATGCATAATTGTTTATGTATGTTTCCAAATACTTAACTCAATTTTCATGATTTTCCCTCTAAGGTTATAAGCATACCCAGTATATTTTAAAATACTAAGATTTCCTAAGCGCACTGAAAACTTTCAACGATAGATTATTTTTATAAAGATTATCATTGACTTTGTCGTTACATTTTATTTGATTTTAATTTGTTTTATTTCAGTAGGTAAATCATTCTACAGAAGCTCTGTACATATAGTTATAAATTTCTGAAAAACTCTAAGTAAAAGTAGATATGCTAACATATTTGCTTTGTATTAATCAACAATTCTGCAGAAGATTTTTAAAATTATATTCTCATTATACTAGACTATGGGAGTCAGGGGTTTGTTGGTAGTAAGTGATCTACAGATTAACATAAAAGTTCTTCTAATTCTATCTTTTAAATTGAAAAAACTTCTACTGGAACTAGTTATGCCTCGCTTTACTAATTATGCATGATCCCTTATTGAGTGAGTGACAACAAAGGCCAACAAACCTACACACGTTTTCTGAAGATTGGTCTAATTTAAACTTAATACAAAGTAGTATTTCTTTTTAATATTTAAGAAATTCATTTGTCAGATCTAAGCATCGAATATACAGTGTTTTATATAATAATTAATAGCATATAGAGTGTTGAAATTCAGTCTGGTATGCTTTTGCTTTTACTTAAATTTTCCAATAAAACCTGGGTCACATAATGACTTCTTCTACCATGGATTAGACTTGAGTTTGTTGGGTCACCAAATTTTACTTCAATAGTTTAGAAATTATTAAGAGTTCTTCAGAGAAAAATTCATAATTGATGTAGTGGTGATAAGAAATTTATTTGAATTCATTATTTTGTATTTTTAGATGCATGGTCTTTGGAGGGATGAGAACAGCTTCCAAATGAACACCACTGTCAATAAGACTAAGGATGATCCTGAAACGGAGAAAACTTTGGTTCAAATGTCAACTGTTAGAACTTTTCAGAGTCCTAATGACACCGGCCAAAAGCTTGGTAATTTGAATATTTTTAAACCTGATTGATTTTGTATAATAATTCTTTTGAATATTGAACTGCAGCTTCAGTCTACACATTCTTAAGCTATTAATACTTTTTGTTGAAAGCCATAAATTTCGAATTTGAATATTTACTTTTTTCAAAAATTTTTTGAATTTTAAAAAGTCATGTTTTTCTGCATTTGATTTTATATGTATATGTATATATATATATATATA
>CABFPE010000572.1:294821-309848 GCA_900660155.1 Hofstenia miamia
GATTTTAAAATTCAAATGATTCGTCTGCCAATATGGCTGTTCATACGTAAGCATTAGTTTGCTCAATTTAATTTGTCAATTACCTCTTGATCGGCTAACAAGTTTCTTATTTTGACCAATATTAAATCTTAGTTGCATTTTACAAAAATAAACTAAAGTTCATTACCTAAATTTTTTACAATTAATTTCAATTGATAATCATTCGACGTTATTCAGCTTTTAGTTGCCTTTTTGGATGATGCTACATTAGGCCACATAAATAACACAAAAACTAGTAAAAGTACATTATTACGTCAGTAAAACACCCCCGGCAATATCCACGACGTCTCAGGTCAAAGGCCACCCCTCTCGACCAATCAGAAAAAAGTGAGAATGGAAGGAACCCCCCTCTTGACCAATCAGAAAAAAGTGTAACCTCCTACACTCGACGTCTCGACCAATCAGAAAAAAGTGTAACCTCCTACACTCGGATATATACTACTAATATACCAACATCTTTTTGGACTTCCAGACATTTGTATGCTTATATGAGAATTGTATTATAGGGTACATGATTCCTGCAGTTTTCTGTTGACAGAATTATGCGTGTGACTTAAAAGTGACATGTCTCAATTTTTTTAGAGACTTTTCATCTGGTAAGTAGTGGAGAACATTGATCAATTAATTAGTTTTTTTCTGAAAATTTATAGCATTTCTCACAGAAATATAAAGAATTGTCATGTCAAAGGCTCCAGTCACAAGAAACAAGACTTCTTTCAAACAATTGTCTCTTGGCAGGACATCGACCCTGTGTATGTATTGATTTGCCATTCTTGAAAAAGAGCACTAAGTGAAGACAAAGAATAGAACATTTTAAATCTTCTGGCCCTTGTACATGACAACACTTGTTTTTGAGAAGCATTACATACTCTATTGAGAGAATTTTTTTCAAAAGTAAAAATGGTAAAACGAAGTACAATGCTAGCAGCAGCCCTTACAAGTTTTTCACAAAGAAAGAACATATATCTAAAATCTTTTGTCCTTACTTTCATTTGATTTATTTCAAATTTTATTGCTCTTAACTCTTCATTTTTGAAGTATTTGAAATTAATATTTTGAGCATACATTTCATTTTCAAATTCATAGTGCATTTTTAAAATATAATTGCTTGTTTGTTTTCATATAATACTGATTTTCCCATTTGAATTATAAAACATTCATCCCTTCTAGATTGTACAGGATTTTGGCAACATGATCCATTACTCGTTTAACATGTTAAACTAACCCAAACGCCTACGTAAACTATTATTATAGGGTACTTTATCTTTCCCTTCTCCACCCTCCACTCAAATGTTTGCAAAAATAGGCTAATTTATCAAAATAATAATTATACCCTTAACCCTAACCCAAATCATTTCCCAGGCCATAACCGAAACTACAAACCTATTTCTAACATACCCCTAACCCAAAACATAACCCTAAACACAACTCTAACCTTAAGCTTAATTCTACACTAACCCTAATCTTACCCCAAACCATAAACCTAACATTATATTATGTTCTTCAACATGATAAAGTGGAATCAATGAAAACATATTCATTTTGAATTATGTAAGCAAAGCAAAGCCTTATAAGAAGGTTTTGAAAAAAAGTACAAGTAACTATGTGAAAACATTTTAGTCTGGTCTTACACTGCCAGTAAGTAAAGTAAAGTAAAAAATTTTTACTTACCAGTCCAGCAGTGTAAGAGCTCTTAGGTAAAGTAAAGTAAGGTTTCAAGTAGGGAATACCACGACTAGGCATTCCAATCTACTTGAATATTTTATAACTGATAGTTCTAATAAATATCGAAGTTTTATATTTGAATCATTCAGTGAGCATAATGTTTACGTCTATATTAGTAATTACAAGTTAATTTCGAATAATAAAAAAGTAAAATATTCAAGAAAATTTCGTAAATTTAATGAAAATATTTTTATAAGTTTGCTGAAGAACATTCCATTCGAACGCATCTATGCATTCAATAACGGCGAAGCCATGCTTAAATTCATAATTTCTGAAATCACTCATGCATTAAATCGCGTAGCCCCGGTAAAAATCAAGGTAATTAATGCCAAATCAAGTCCCGCGGTTAATCAACCACGTGATTCCGAATTAATTAAGCGGCAGGTCGCCATCGAGAATCGANAGCCCCGGTAAAAATCAAGGTAATTAATGCCAAATCAAGTCCCGCGGTTAATCAACCACGTGATTCCGAATTAATTAAGCGGCAGGTCGCCATCAAGAATCGACTGTTTGAGATTGCAAAATCCAACCCAATTAAGATTAATTGGACAAACTATGATAACGCCAAGAAATTAATCACAAAATACCGCAAATCCGCTTTTGAGTCTAGGACTAGACTATTCTTCAAACAACTGGATAAATCTAGCCAGAAATGAAATTTTTTGAATAAAAGTTTTGGAAAAACTAAAGGTTTATCTGTGAACGTTGAAGAAATTAAGTACAATAATAAGATATATAAGAATAAGAAAGATATTGCAATTATTTTCAACAAAACTTTTGAAAAATGGGTAAATTTAACTTTGAGCGTGAAACTAACAATAGCCAACCGATAAAAATTGTGAAAAGTGTAAATTCTGAATTTACTTTTAGCTTAATATCATACTATGATTTGAAACAAGCGGTAAAAAATCTTGATAGTAATAAATCGTGTGGGTCTAGCCATTTGCCATACTGGGTAATTAAAAACTATTTTGACATTTTTGGACAATATCTTCTTGTAGCATTTAATCATGGCATTATCGAGAATAACTTCCCTATTATCTTAAAAAATTCTGATATCTCACCTGTATATAAAAAACGAGATCCTTCCAACCCAAATAAATAAAAAATAAATAAGTGCTTTATTTCCTGTACAACTACAAACTGCATAAGAGTCAGAGCCAATGTAGAGATGTAGAAGTAAAAAGGAAAGGAATTATCGACCCATCAGTATTACGCATCCCTTTGCTAAAATCTTTGAGAAGCTCTTAGCTAAGCAAATTTACTCTTTTCTACATGACAGTAGTATTCTATCAGATAACCAATTTGGATTTAGGCCTAGAAAATCAAGGTTTCAGTAAAAGTGCTAAAAATCTAGTTATGAATTTTTTAAGTAACCGAAGACAACGGGTAAAAATTAACAACACTTATTCTGATTATACAGTATTACTACTAATCTAGGTGTTCCTCAAGGAACAGTATTAGGACCCGTTTTATTCGCACTGTATGTCAATGATATGTCGAATACTTTAAAAAACGGAACGATCTATCAATATGCGGATGATACATGTATATTAAGAGAAGCAAAAAATCCATATGACGCAACCAAGCTTTTAACAAACGTTATTGAAAATGTTATTAGGTATTTTAATAGAAACAATAAGTTAAAAGTTAATCCTGATAAAACCCAATTTATTATTTTCACACCAAAGCAATACCAAAAAAATTCTAATATCAAAATTAAAGTAGGAGATAATGAAATTAAGCAAAGCAATTCTATTAATTATCTTGGTGTAGTAATTGATAGAGATTTACGTTTTACTGAATTTTTTTCATCAAAATGTAGGAAAATGGCCTCTGGTATTTATCATTTATATCTATATTCCTGTTCTTTGGTACTGCTATGTCTATCACTTTGTTCTTTTGTGCTAAGTAACTTTAACTATTGTTGTTTTTATATTCCAAAATATCACATCAAATAATCGATCATCACTAGCAAAAATATTCAATTGGGCAATAAGAACTCTGAATTATATTGATAAGCATAAATCAGTGAGCACTTTTATAAAAGTTGGCAATGTTCTTGCACCATTGTACTTTATCGAATATCAAACTCTTTGTATGATACACAAGTATGTACACAATATAAAATCTACGCACTTTTTCAGCAATTATATCAAAACCAGTGATAGAAACCACAATTTGCATAGTAGTATTAATCGTCCAGATTCATTTTCATTTAAAGCTTCTATATTATGGAGTGACTTAAATCTCGAAATAAAAAAGGAACAAAATTATGAACATTTCAGAAGAAAAACTAAAAAAATTTTATTATCCAAACAATCACTGTTAGGAATATCAAACAAATTAAGCGCATGGACAGATTTCATTTGAAATTTGAAAATTATGCTCTTTAAGTAAGTGTGCATACTTTTAATTTTGTAAATGTACATGTATAGTAGTTTGTAGTATTTTTTGTTTGTTTATTTTAGCAATAAATTTGCTTGACTCTTATTATTACTTTATATTATTGAATATAAACCATATTTGCGACACGGGGTTTGATTCTGCACCTATTAAATATTTTTTAAATTTAGCTTTTTGAATATCCCGATATATCTGTGCTTTCCTAACTTACTTTTATAGATTGAGAAGTATTCTGACCAAATTTTAAGCAACTTCACCTGACGTCTTGCATTATTACTTCTGTCAAAAATATTTTCAACATCCTTATTATGAAATGTTGGGCTTCCACATGAAGCTACTGGTTTTTCCCCATTTCGGTTGTTAAGCAATAGGTTATCCATATTTTGGAGATGTTTGAAAAGTTGCGTTTTAATATTTCATATAAAACGTATTCACTAGGAAAAATCAGGCTTGCATATGGAAATCGATTGTTTTCCAATTCTATTCCATGTCCACAACTATTTTAAAAAGATTTCCATATTTTTTCATAAATTGCATGGAAAAAATTCATGCAGTAACCTCGTATGCATCACCAAGTTTGTGTACATAATTTTATTAGTTGCGGCGTCATTAAATATTCACAAATACGCATACAAGATTGGGCCGTAAGTAGTAATGTTTGCTATATGTTACAAAAAGGTAAAATCATTAAAATATCTGAAATTATGGGCTACAATCTCCATATTTTGGTGTGGAACTTTGAATTGCCTTAGCTGCCCCAGAGTATTGATGGGATTGTTTCCAATATCATTTGACATTAATCACATTTTGTCCTTACATTCGTTTACATTCGTTCTGCTTTATATCATTCAGAAGAAGTTTGGTTATTTTAGTGCATTTTGTGACTATTTTTAAATTTGTTTTTAATATATAAACAAACACTTTCTATGACATTTAAAATGTCAATTTTTGAAATTGTATTTTAAATAAATTTCCATTAAATTTCCATTCAATAAAATGATTTTCATGCCCATTTTCATAACCTGGAAATGGAATGGAATAGAAATTTTCATTTCCATATGCAACCCTGGGAAAAATTAACTCTGGTTCAAAAATACAAGTGTACATCTGTAACTAGGACTGCAACAAGCCGACAGACCTTAGAATGCATCATGGAATGTGAGTTATTTTATAATTGTTTTCCTGTTTTACCACGAAAAATGTTAAACTTTGAAGTATGTAATTTTGCTGTGAGCCTGTCTAGTATTCTTTCCAATAATAATTAGAACAAAATGGTATTGCGAAACTTCGAAAGAGAACGGTATGATTAAATCAATGTTAAATAAAAACATAAAATACCTTGAAGCTTGACCAGTCTGTTCTTGCAGCTCCAATACTACATAAAAAAAGTAGTAACTTGTGTAGATTTTGCGCTGAAGTAAGATGACAATAAAACATAAGGCATCCATATATAGTTTTGTGGATGATGATACATCGCAGGTGTTCGGATCTAAAGATCCAGACTTAATTCCAGCAGATCGGTGACAGACAATAGAAAATAGCTGGAGCAACCAGCATAATGATGACGGTATATCCACAGAGTATACACAACCAATTACTTGAAAAATCACTTTAACAGCGATGACAAGAAGGTTGTAAAATATTAGTTTGTTCCATCTAAAAATACAGCGATTATCATTTTTAATACTTAAAATTATTGCGAGTTAACCAAGTGGCTTTTTGGAATGTCAAATTGCATCTTTTCAGCTAAAAGTAAAAATTAGCAACTGTTTTATAGTCAAAGACATATATCTGCTCCCTGCTGTGCAGAACTTGCAGACTTGAAAAATTTACGAGTATTACGAATGCAATATCTTATTAATTAATTTAGAATCCACAAAGGATTTAACTTTGCTCGATAATTTTATTGAAAGAACGTTATAATTTTATTGCTGAAAACAAACTGTTTTAAAATAACAGGGGACAACGTGATGTGGTCATAAATTAGCTGAAGAACCCATTTCGGAAGTCTGACTAACTTAGTCAGAAAGCGTGTTAATTAACTATCAATAAGAGTAGTTAAAAATCAATATATTTTTAGGTACAAAGCTTATATGAGAAAAGAGAATCTTACGATTTTATGAGACTACTTCTTTCTTTAATTAGTAGATCTTGACCTTTCCAAAAAAAGTAGAATGATAGACATATGTAACCCAGTCCTAGTGCAGATACTTGGCTTACTCCTGCCAGGTAGACTATTGCAAAAGTGAACCAGTACATGTAACCAAAGATCATCATCTTGATTCTGTCTAGTATCGTCTTACTAAATGTTGAAATGTAAGTATTAATATTACATGTACATATTGATACAATTCTATAAACTAGTTGTATATACTTTTTATAGAGTACTGGTAGAGTAAGAGGGGGTAGGTGCAAGAGTTGTAAATGGTTTCTGTTTTTTATCCATGACCAGCCCAATTCTTAATCTTTAATCGCAAAATACCCAGAAAGGTTTCAGGGAAGCAGGAATTCGCAAGACGGTCAAATCTCATTGATTTGCTAGTGAAAAATATTTAAGTGCGAATGGGATAATATATTCTTAACTTCTGTATGTTATTATAGCACGGACGACGTTCATTACATAAAAATATTCAGACCCGACTCTGAGCAATGATTAATATGAATAAACCAAGGTATGTGTTACTTTCTTCAAAATTTATTTTATAATTTTAATATGCAATAATTTTCAAGGCCAGTTGATTCAAATTGTGAATCCACGTATACAAAAGACTACTTAAAATTAAATTCCATAACAATTAAAGAAAAGCATCCAAACTATTATGAAGTCTTTTCACTAATATAAATCGACTATGGAAAAATAACAGACGCAGGTTATCACACTTTTAACTAAAAAAGATATGCCAATTTGAAACTTAATACAGACCATAATTTATATTCTCAACAATAAAATCCAAAACTCGAATACTAATATAAATTTAATAAAGGGGGCTGCGCACTCAATCTAATTTAATATGGTGGGCTGAGCCTCCTGAGCACCCCTCGAGGACACCACTGGGCCTATATGTGTTGTGCAATGCAAAATCTATCTCCTCTCCTAAACTTAACATTAATATAACGAAATACGTTCTCGAGGAATCCACATATTTAATATTTATCGAAAGGGAAGTGTATTATTAAATTGTAGCTTCGTAATCAGTTCAGAAATCCGACTATATCTCTAAAAATTATGTTAATAGCTGTGCTATTTTTTTGCTAGATCCCACCAGTAACGGACGATAAGGAATTACGGAATTATCCAACACCGAAATATGTTCTGACAATTGAAATCTACCATTTAATTTTACTGTCAAATTCTTTAGTCTAGTGTAGTAACAACAGATTTTGTAAATCGGTTTTTGTCATGAGATAAAGGCGACATTGTATACATAGTCGCGTTGAACAATTATAAATATTGTTAGGAAAATTTAGCGGCTCTCTTTAAAATATTGAAATAAATTGATATCTTAAGATATTTTCGAAAGAAAACAAAACTTTTTTTTGTTAAATGTTAAATTTAGATTTGACATTTGAAAAAGGACAAATCTCTTAATATTAATGAAAAAGAAATAATAGCAAATTTTAGAAATACTTATCATTTAGAGAATTGATTTTCATGGTAAAATTATTATATTTAATGTCGTTTTAGAAATTAAATATTTTTATTTGTATGCTGCATAAAGTCATTTAAATTGTCTGCCTCCATGCCATATAAAATATCAGTTTATGACCCATGTACGAATTTATGATTCCTGGAGAAATTGGGTGCGAACTCTTAGCTAACAAAAAATGTCAAATTGTACGTACTGAAACAACAAAAAATATCTTAAATACAGTGTTGCAAAAAATATTACACATCTCAAATAATATAGCTGTGTAGAAATAATTTGATTTTTCACTTATACCTGCAGAAAATGCAATTAGGTACACAAAATTTATCTAGTGCTTTTATACTAATTGGAATTTAAAATTTCTCAATCGCTTTCCATTCTCGAAATTGAAATTCTTCTCATAGTATAAAGTCCTACTTTACAAATCTCGTGTAACTATAGTTGCTATAAATTTAATTTTACAAAAAATTGTAGCATCGAATTGAAATTACAAAAAGCGATAAATGTGCATACATATATTCCAGACCCATAGAAAATATCATAATTCAACTGATCTTATGAATATATCAATAAATGTTGTTAGAAAATAAACAAATTCATCATTAGAGACCTGAACAACTTCAGCCTTGCCTTAACCTGATAAAAAACTTTGTGTCAAATGCTATGAAAGGATGTCATTGCTTTGAGTAATCATACGTAAACAAGAGACATATTTCTATGCAATTTTCAAATGGCTTCCACCACAATGCACTTTTGCTTTGAAAAGAGTTGTCTGATGGCGTTTCTTTCAGGTGATAAAAGAAGAGCTCCATATAACTCTCAGAATAGGACTGACTAATTGTAGTAGATCTATAGATAACGTATGCGTATATTGCGCTTATTATCTTGGGTGTTTATAAATACTAATTAGCATAATTTATCACTTTTCAAACGCATTACACCTTAAGTCATAAAACATTTTAAAAGTGTGAAATCACATAAAATATTGATTAATTAGCACAAGTACAAATATATATAATATATATATATATATATATATATATATATATATACTCTACATAAGTAAAATAATATTGTTCAATTCCTAGTTCTATTCTGTTACAAGTATTCGTTTACATAGCAGCTGCTATCAAGGCTCTAGCCTGGTTACTGATCTGCAAAAAAATTTGCAAAATAATACAAAAACAAGGATTCGTTGAGAAATTTTTCTATAAAATACTTCGATTGTCCAGCGTAAATCAGCTAAAATCCACACTTAAACTACTAAACTTAGTTCACGATGGTATTCAATTTTCAACAATCTCTTGCTAAACTGAAGCACTTATCATCATTCTTGTACAAGTCGGTCAAGAACATCTTGGAATTTCTTGCTGAATTGCTATTGAAAACATCTGCAATGATCTACTAATGAAAATTTTAATATTTCACTTCATAAGAATTATATTTTCTTAAATAAAGCCGAAATTTATTAATTATTTGTTCAATTAAGCAGAATGCAATCATTTTAAATAATATTTGGTGCTTTAATGATGACACTTGAAATCGCATTTTAAAGTTATTTACATTATAAAATCCAGCACTGGCCAAATTTGTATTTTGAGAGTGATAATTTAATACTGGCGCTTCACATATTCCGAAAGTGACGTACTTTCATTGAGACGGAGGTCCTAAATTTTAAAAAAATAATACTATGGACCTCTTACATTGCTGATAATCATGTTACCATTAATAGTAATCACTTGTGGGCTCGAATTCTGACCCTATGCTCTGCAAAAATTATAAACCAAAAAATGCTTAGATGATGCATTTTACCTACAAGAGAAATTTGCAGAAAGCCTTAAATTAACAAATTATGTCTCTTCTATTGGTAGGGGTAGTCTGCATTAATCTGCATCTTCATCAAGTCTATGCTGGAAAAGAAAGTGTAATAGAAGAAAAACAACACAAGAGGCATATGGCGTTTTTTATTTCTTTGCAGTTGGAAAACAACAAATTTGGTGTGGAGGAAAATATCAGACATTGGGGCAAGCGCTATCAGGTACTGAAGAGTGACAATTAACTTATCCTTTAGCATAGACCAAGCCAAAAATCAGAGTTTACTTATTACGATTCATGCCTTATCATAGTTTGTTTATTAAGATGATCCGTGACACTCAGTTTACTTGACTAATATGAAAACCTTTAAAATTTCGGATGAAAAGTTAAGCTCTATTAGTAGGTGAAAACTAGAAGAATGATTTGTAGAGAATACATAGAATATCCCACTTCTGTAAAAGGCGTAATATCATCTCTAAGAAAGTACGAAGAAATCCTTTCAAATTAATATCACGAGGCTCCAAAGTCGTCTAAAAAACAAATGATTTTGGACAAGACAATTTTGTGTTAACACTAGAAAAGCGACAATATACCAAAATGATCTTTAAGAATTTTTATTTGCTTCACTATTCATTTAGCAGGTATACATATAATTCTAATTATGTTGATTTGTAAAAATTATATTTCTATTCCCTAATTTCGCATTTGAAACATCAGATGAAAATTCCTTCTCAAAGAGTAATCGCTGTTTTAATGTTAACTGTAGTATATTTACTAATAAATAACAATGGAAAATTTTTAATGTTAAATCTAATAATTTGGCTAGTACTGTATGTGTGAGATACGAATACACAATAGCAACAAAATTATAGTAATTTCATTAAACGCAAAAGTAATTAATACCAGTGGTGGAGGAACGAATTTTCGTTAGGGAGAAGACAAGGTATATATTTTGCCTAACATACTAACTAATTAAGAGTACTTTTAGAGTTAACTGTTGCAAGACGTAGAGGCACATAATTTTTGTATGAAAAAGTGCCAGCATTTTTGTATGAATCTGGATATAACTAACTAAGAAACTACTAAATGTATATCTCTAACTCTAACGTCTGTCTCCTTGTACAATTTATTGAGCAATGATTTGAGCTGTCGTAACACCAGAATGCAGTTATTTCCTACCATTTTACACGAATTTGCATGGATGCACAATTACAGCTAATAAATGTGATTGATCGATTGTTGATCAACAATCAAATTATTAATTTAAAGATGCGGAATCGGTTTCAAATATTCGAAGAGCTGTTAACAAAATACCATTTGTTAACCTCCCAATTTATTATCAAATTGCATAAGCAAATAAATAAACTGCCAAATTCACTCAAATTCGTGGAAAAAATTGCAAAATTAAAATCTTCGTAAACGGTAATGCGTTGAATCACGTTTAAATCGTACAAAACACAGTAAATAAATAGAACTAACTAGCTACGGAAAATTGTTTATAAATAAATAAATATATATATATATATATANATATATATAACTCAAGTAAAAAAAGTGGCCACATTATAAACACATTTTTGATAACAAACGAAAGATAAATAGAGCCTTATAAAATATATTTGAAAATATAACTGTCTAAGCTTGTAACCTGGTGATAAAGTTATTTGACAAGTTTGCCATGCAAAGCGTGACACGCAGATAAACGTCTTGAAACTGAATCCAATTAACTTCTTGAGTTATTTGGTGTTGCGATTCAAGGATTTAACTCTTTAATTCTTTCAGAGTTGTGCGATTTTGTTTCTTGACAAAATCCTTCAGTATCTGCAACAGGTTGTCTATGGATACTAGATCTGGAGAGTTCGGTGGCCTTTTCATAACTTGAATTTTAAAATTGGTAAACTTTTGTTTATCGATTTTGAGGTATGAGGGATTGCTCCATCTTGTTTTAAGATCCATGAATCGAGATACAAGCAGGTTGCGTATGGTACAAATTTGGCAATATTTTGAAATATTAATTGTATCAGAGCCATCTAGTAATTTTAGATAAAATCCTCAAATTTTGAAAATTAGCCACTTTTTTTACTTGAGCGATACATCTTAGCCTACCAAGCAAATTAGGTCCGCGGAATAAGAATTTCATTAGTCCCAGGTCTATTTGGTCATGTTGAATTTGATCGTAGTCACGCTCGATATCAGTCCCATATAATCGTCTAATGCTGTGGTACCATGAGAATCGGAAAAATTATGCATAGTACTCTGAAATCCGTATATCAAATTTCTGTTTTATGGTCTCAGTCCCATCTGCCAAAATACTCCCTTAGAACTTCAATTTCTAAAAAATTATGTTGGACAGATTTTGGTCTTTGACTTTTATTAGTATTTGAAAACACGTTCTAAAACTTGAGGAAAGCTATGCTATTGTCACAGGGTCGATATATTAAGCCATCACTTCTTAAAAACCCGGTAAAAGCAGCGTTTTAAAAACATTGATTGAAAAACTACAAAATGTACTTTATAATTGTAAATGGATATCTCAAGATAAATGGCAAGTATCAGATTTTCTTCTTATAGACTTTATGTCTAACCAAATATAGAAATTGTTATAAAGCTTACAATTGAATAAACAATGCAAAGCATTGACAGGTGTGCGTATACATACAATCCTAAACAAAATGGCGGAATCATTCAAAATTTCAACGCATTTTGAATAAGAAATTGTTTGTTTTCTCAGCAGTTGATATGAACACCATTGCTTTGCTAAGAAAATAGCGCCTCAATAATTTCTATTTTTGTGGCAATCTACAATATTCGCATTACATCACAGCTATTAGAATTTTCCAAGTGTTACTTAAAAACTAAATTCTCATTACTGTTTGGTTTCTTGTGATGTTAGAAGTGGGGCAAACCTAGCCTACATTTAAATGAATTACGTTACATTTACAAATACATAGTTGGAAATATTATTAATGTTATTGTATGTAGTTAGTAAAATTATCAATTCCAAAAACCGCTTTTGTTGGAGTAGCTCATCCATAAAAATGAGTTGAATAAACTTATTAGTGAATTGACAGTGGATTAATTTTCTGCCGTTTAGGCATTTTCTAATAAGCACTGTAAAGTAGAAAGCTTATCTATTATAGGTTTAAAGTTTGATTACTTTTGAGAGGGCTCATAGCTTACTGACACTTTTCATTAATATGACACGCAAGCCCATAACCCTAGTGGTATGATTGGCATTGATGCAACGGTTTTGTTCTAATGACCCAAACTCATTTGTTCACAGAGCCTTGAAGTACGGGTGAAGGATTATCAATTGAATATTACCATTTATAATCGACTATTCATTCAATTATCAATTACAATTATTCATTCGCATAAAGTTTAGCCTATACTTTCAAATGCTCGGGTACATCAAAACAGCTTAAAATTGCTGACCTTTTAAATATTGAGGATAAAACGAGATATAGGGCGCAACGCTAACGTAGCTTAATCCATATTTTATGAGGACTGGTAAAATGATGAATTTCATGGCTTTGTTCATACTCGAGGAAAGTTCTTGAAAGAAGCAGTTAATATGGTTTCATTAATAAGCAGACACACGGAATCGGATTTGAATGAAGGATTCCAAAGATATGAATAATTGCTTGCCATTTTTTCAGAACAAAAAATCGAAGTATATAAAGGCTCTAACACAGAAATTCAACAATTGCAGCATAATATTGCAACTCTTCAAGTTATAGAAGCTCGCGAGGAACTTCAATACATGATAAAAGTGATGTTCCTCACAAAGTAGCGCCTACAATTGAAAATGTTCAACATTAATTTTAATGTTATCGTTTTTAGGACAGAAATGCCTCACTCGTCATGTCCAAAGGTTAGTGGGACAAACCGGAGCCCAGACTCATAATTTTCAGCTGCTGCACCCCATGTTTGCAAAAAACGTTCGATGGAATTGTTCAAGTGGTTTGGCATCACTTCACAGCAATTCCTCGAATATTTTTCAATGAACTTTGAATTGCTCGACAATGCAATTTCCTTGTAATAGATTCTACCGTGCAGCAATGACGGGTACAAGTTCCAGACATTTCATCAAAATTCTTCAGCAAACGCCTTTGCTATAATTTCCACAATTATTCTCTCGCCTGAATTTCAGTGATCCACTTTTGAATAACATAGAAATGTTTGCTATAAAGTAGTGTAAATGTTTCTCATCGAGTAATTACGGCCACAGGGGAATCGCAAGCGGAAGTAAACCTTTTTGAAATAACACAAAGGGCGAAATATGAATACAATATTTTGAATGTGCATTTATCTGTTATTCAGTCAAAATATACAAAAATATTCAAAATATTTCATAGAACATATTTATCCAGTCCCTGATAATGATGAAGCTAAACGCAATAATTGAAGGAATTCTTAAGAAAAATCGATTTTCAAGTGTATGTATACGGTTGATTTTCGATTATCGATTTCATAATTCGAATAACTTGCAGGGTTGTTAAACGACCTATGCCCATAAAATTGCCAAATGCTAACGATATGAATTGGGCTAGCTATTACAATGTTATATTAACTATAGCTAAAAAATATTGTCCTTTAGGACGATATTCCCGATTCCGTAACCGGATAAATTATGTGATGTGTCAGAACATATTTCAATTGTTTTTCCATTTACAAATATTGTTCGAACAGAGCAGCTTTTAAGGAATTCCGCATCTATATTAAATAAATTGTCCATAAAATTCATCAATAACACATTGCCGCTTCAAATTCACACATGTTACCCGAAGTTCAAACTGTCTTGTTGCTAACCAATTATAAATATAATTGTAAGATCGGAAATTCAATTTTTACACTGAACAGCTTCCAATCAATCGACCAACCGTCATTTTGAATGTGTACAAAGCTACTTTCGCGGGTTGATGGTAACCAATTAATTTTATCTTGTAAAATAATGCATAGCGGATGAAGGAGGGGTTATAGCAATGAAGGCATAAAAATGTCTTTCTAAGAATGTATTATCTAGGGAATATATATTCAAAGAAGATACTATGGCAGCTTGACAGTATAGATATCGAGTTAATTAGATTGGAAAAAATATTCATATAATTCATATACTGAATATGATATGCGTTTTTAAATCCTAAATAATACACAATAAATATAATAGTTCAGTGAATATAATCATTAACTTGACATTTTTATAGCGCTACTCAAGTAAATTATGTATAACGCGATAAAATCGAGATAAATTGTCTTCGTTTAAAATTTAAATGCAGCATTCGTCTGATTCGATTTAAATTCCAAACTATTCCTATATTTTAGAATTTCAAGATTTAAATCACATGAAAATAACTCACGTATATATATATATATATATATATATATATATGTG
>CABFPE010000572.1:310008-329852 GCA_900660155.1 Hofstenia miamia
ATATATATATATATATATATATATATATACTAAGAATATTACGATTTAAGATATTGCATTATGCACTTACTTAATACATTAAGATGCAACTACTATCATTTTTATAGTAAGTGCTGTACAATGTAATTTAATTCGTTATATCATTTCTTCTAAAAGATTGCGTTCTATCAATTATTGAGCAATATTGCAATCACGGAAAGGGCAATACTATATTATTCAGTGAAATTATTCAATAAATATCAACTGTGCAATATTATCTTAGAAGGCATATAAAATGTCAGAAAATGTAATTTAGGTTCTTTGTTGATCTCACAATGGTGTACTAGAAAAGAAAAACAATTGATTTAGTTGGATGGTAAGATTAGGTATTCCACAGAAACTTTTTTGATTTCTGAAGAAAAGTGCCACCCCAATACCAATTCGAGTTTCCAGTCAGAGATTAGATATGGTTCTACTTCTCTTCTTTTCATAACTGAAAATGATGCTTCATATCCGTTACTAACTGTTTTCAATATCACACCTCAGCCTCGCAACTAAATGCATAAAACTATTAACTGAGATTTCTATTAACCGTAAGATTTCTTCAAGTCAAGCATGTGTATACTTATGTTCCAGAATTTTAACACTAAGTAACAATGTGAAAAGGAACTTCGCACTAGGGTTGAGTTTGAACCAAACATTCTCATAATTTTCGTATAAAATGGCTTCTGCAGGCATGTGTTATCCGTAAGTCAACCAGGAGTTTTCTATCTTCACGCACACGCAATCTGAAAAGTTTTAATCAGAAATACCATCTAAATAATAACATTTTGAACTGTAAACACATAGAATAACACAATTTAATGCAACCTTGTCGTTGCATTAAAATAATATGTTGTTTTCCAATATTTCCCTAAGTAACTTTTACTTTTAAAAAATATCGGCCGGAAGTGCCAACGCATATTGGCCTGCTAATCAAAAAAATTAAACATTTTTATTGAAAGTAAACTAAAATCTAAGCAAGGCAATGCACTTCAAACCATTTTTTTGGAGGTAACATAAAAACCTACTCTTTGCTTAACCTTATTAGAACTGGACTTTTTAGATTGTTAAAAACCCTGGGTGAAGTACTAGCGCTCCAACTCTAACTTTTGATAGGATTGAACCATTAAAATCAAATTTTGGCCAGAATTGCAGTATTTTATCTTAGTGATGTTTTGCAAAAAAAATTTCAGAATTTTTTTGTCATGTGATGACATCACGAACTATGTTAACAATTGGGGAAAGTTTGCAAAAAAATATACTGATGTCTTAACATTTTCTGTCCCAATATAAAATTTGCAAAAAGTCATCAAACTTCAACCCAATCCACCCATCAGTTAATGTGCACCAGTGACGAAAATAGGCGGCGAAGCACAATGTGCTACTAGGATTAATCCAAATCTAAATTTATTATTGTTAAATATTTACATTAGTTGCAGGAATGACAAGCAAGTCGACAGCAAGCTGGTATGGAAATGTACTCTTTACACTTTAGCCAAAACCATTTGCAGGTTATTGTTAAACAGAGTCAATTTCAAAATCGACCTCAATGCATGACGATTTTTGATGCACTATTATGACGCGCTACAGCACTGCTAAAATTATTCAATAATACAATCTTGGCGTATTCAGGGTTTTAGTCTTCAATTTCTGTTATCTAAATTTGTCTGGATCTCAATTTTATCCTGTCCTGTCTTGCCCCTATCGGATTTATCCTGCACTGATTATCCTGTCCGAACACAGCCATACTTCAGACATTGCTTAGGAAATAGGTAGACTGATATGTACATCGTATTTCGCCTTATTCCGGTGTAAATATTTTTTAAAAATTCTTTGGAGCCAGACCTTCGTTTCCATGATAAAGAAATTTATGAAAACAGAAATCATTTTCTGAAGAATTTGTATAGTCATTAAATGTTTAAAATATGTCAATATAGTAATAAAACATCCAAAATCTAACTAGAAATTTAGTAGGAAATTAATGTGTGTATTTATTTTCGGATTATGGGGGAAATTATCAGAAAAATGAAATAACAATATTGTTTTTTTTAAATTTCAGAAAACTTCATTACTGTCACATGCTTTCATCTAAATAGGATTGTGCAGGTATATTTCAGAGTTCTCATTTCATGATGCCAATCATACAAACAATGGGGTAGAAATCCAAAAAAGAATACTAGTACTCGAGATTAATATTTCAAGCAGGAAGTATTCGCACTTGAAGTTCTTAGAAATTTATAATTTTTGAAGGAAAACGTTCCTAGCAATATAATTTCCAATGCTAAAAATAATTGAAAATTTGAGGTTATACTGGACTGATAAAAAACAAATTACTTATTAATTTATTACACCTTCTTATATTTTTGTATGATTTGAGAGCATGAGTTTTAAAAATCATTTTCTAAACTGCAAATTTTCCAAGAAAAACAATCTTTAAAATTGCAAAAATTTGAACAAAATCGCTTTTTTTTGATTACATACAAAATTTATAAATATTTTGAATAGATATTAAAAAATTGACAAGAAAGGTGAGTAAAAAAATGAAAATAACGACCTGCTTTCCATACATTGACACAAAAATATTAGTTTATGTAAATAGAATTAAGTAACTCCTTATATTCTAATAACGTGTTTGACTTTGGTGCGGCAGTTAGGTATATTCTTACAATATATATATATATATATATATTCTAATATTTATATATGTAGGAGTTTATTAAGAATGAATCACTTGTACTTAGTTGAAAAACGGATTATATTTAATTTAAAAAATAAAAAATAATACAAAATCAGTAAAATTATATTAGGTATTTTGAAAAAAAAATAATTATCTTCCTCTGAGAAATTCGTATGAATTATTTATGAAAACGGAAAAATCAAATTATTCTTTATAATTCTAAAAATTTTCTTTTGGAATTAAGTATATATTTCTCAATAGTTTTTTGTTAAGAAATTTTTAATACGATTATTTATCATGCTTTCTGTAAAAGCGGACAGATTTGCTTCCATAAACGAAGCCCTAACAAAAAGGCGATGTCTTCGTTGACATTTTGGTTTTCAATAAATTCTTTGACTTAATAAATATACCTTTCTTTACAAAACTTGAACAATATTTAAAATATTTTTGTATTTATATATAGGTTACATGTATGACATGACTTCGAGAATTAATAAATTATTGCTAATAACCAACACTGAGCCTACAATAACTCATTGAGTTGGCGGAAACAGACTCAAACTATTTTTTATTGAAAAAGTCATAGATTCTTGAGTGCTTATCGCAATAGATAGATAGATGTTTATTGACCAATAAAAAAAATGCAACGCACGCATCTCCAGAACAAAAATTATGTATATATATATATATAAAATTTACAAAAGTAAGATCTAATGGTCCATAATGTGTTGTACTAATTAGAAATTATGCATCAATGGCTTTTAGTGCACTGTGAATAGCTGTTGTAATGAGATGGAAGGGAAAATTATCAAAAAGGGATCCGAGGTTAGAGGTTGAATTACGCAACTGTTGAGTAACTAGTTGGGTCTTCGGGCACCGGAAAATTACATTTTGCAAGTATTCCAAGTTATCAGAAACCTTTTTCAGAGAATTGGTATCATTTGCATACATGCGGAATGTATTAAATAACATTATATTGCAAATCACTGTAAAATGCATATAGATCTTTATATGGGAAGGTAATTATCAAAATATTAAATTTTATAAATACGTATTCTACATCGAAGACGTTGTAGATCCTCTATGAAACTATACAGTTCTGAAGTACATTTTCATCATATAATTGACAGTTGATCTATTAATTAAAGATTCACAGTACAAAAAAGACTTTAAAAATACTCATAATGGTATATTTTAGGAAAAATTGTTGTTGGTTAGCTGTTCCAAATAATGGAAATTTTCATTTGTGAAATTGAACACAAGTTATAATCTTACCCATACATCATGAAGTCTTCAACAGGAATGTCACGTAAGTTATGTTTTTTGAAATTGATTGGCTCATTCGATCCACCGTGCTCAAAAAGATGAGCAACTGATTTCTCGTCTTCAAAGACCTGCCATTGAAGACAAACACATAGAAGTTGAATGAAGTCTCCTAGCAACAGACGAATCTCCGGGGGATGAATATAATTTGGAAGATATAACCATGTGGCGAGCATAAATGAAATGCGATTGAACCATGGGTAAGGAATGCATAGTGAAGGAGGCAGTCCTAAAATACTGAATTATACACTTATTTTTAGAAATACTTTCCATCAAAACCTTGGAATTAGACTGACCTAGTGGACTCGAACTTACACTTAAGCTCAACCAAATTTGAGTGTAGATAGTACCTTGCATTTTTGCAACGAATATAAGATTGCTAAGAAATATTAACATTCGAAGCCTTTCAAAAAATAATAATTTTAATAAATAAATTGCATTAGACACACTTTTTGAGTGTAATTTTTAAAGATACATTCCATATGGAGAAATCCAAATTTTTTACTTGGAAATGTAACACAATTTATTAAAATAAATAAAACTTTTGAAAAATAATTGTATTCAATAGTAAGACAAAAAACGCTCTAATACAGATGAAGAAGACGATTTTAAAAAACTAACGAAGTATATTAACTTCTATGTGAGTGTAGCTAAAAAATGATTATTTTCTTAAAGAAAACATTCGGAAATAAATTAGATATTTTAAAAGTCTGCTACCGTAAAAATATTCCATTATAAATAGACAGAAAATATTGGATTAAAGCTAGAAATACTGATAAATTCAATAATTCATATAGAATTCATAAAATGCTGTGTACATAAAAATCTAGTTTTGTACTACTTACATAGCTGATAATATTGTAAATATACTACAATCATACCGAGGCACAAAATGTACTGAAACGGCAATAAAATGGAAAGTGATATGACGTAGAAAGGCCATATGCGACGGCGCACGGTTCCTCGTGGTAGAAAGATTATGATTACCAACCAAATCCAGTAAATTAAGGCAATAAAATCCAGTCTGTAAAGAATCACGATCACAGTCACCATGTGCGTGATCTAAATGTAATGGATTAAAAGTTAAGCTTTACGACATCACTATCTAGATTATCCATTTGTGATAATAGAGGTCATTAAATTTCATAAAGTCAATAGTGTCTCTATTCAAAAAATATATTGCTTTGATGAATCTTTCAAAGTGGGAATAAAATCTTTCAATCCAATTAAAAATCAAAATTAATGCTTCATGAACATATGCAGAGAATATAAAAGAATCATATATATATATATATATATATATATTATTGAAATAAAGGTATAAATTTTTGACTAACGACGCGCTGAGAATGACATAACTGTCCAAGTAAAGAAATTCGTTGACAAAAATAAACTTCAAATATAGTACATAACATGAGAGGAATCCAATGTATAGGAATTTTCCTTACATGGTAAAAAAAAGGAATTTTTAAAATCAAAGATTAAAGATATAAATAGGAAATTTGAAGAAAGAAGATCGGACCAATACTAAAACCAAAGAAAACATCTGAATTTTTTACTAAGAAAGACCCTATCAATAAAATCTGGTTACATCCACTGTATACGAATGCCAATGTGAAGAAGGCAATCATTCTAAATTGGAAATATCAATAAACATTTTGAAGGCAGGATCAATGAAAAACTCAGAGAGTATTTAAGTAGTGAAATATATTTGCATGAGCACCAAACAATCCAGCATAAATTTGAAATATTACTAATAACTAAGTACCCTAAATTTACTGAAACCCTTTATAAAAAATGCAGATAGGAACCAACTAATCAAGAAAGCAGTGCCAATATATTGAACACATTTTGACACCTTTTACTGTAGTATGTGTAAAATGTGATTGCCAAGTACTGAATGCAATCCATAAATCGAAACCGGTTACACACATGCTTACATATACATGATTGATCACTATGTTAAGACCATCGAGCCTTCGGTGAGAACATTTTTATTTATATGATTGAGGCTTCAAATTGGAATCCTATTCGTAATGTGAATCATATATCTGATTTTCCTATATATGACTTGATTTATATAATATTTATATCTATTGGATCATATAAAATAATATACATGATTTATTTATAGGTTCGTCCCTCTAGGCATAACGGTTATTCACCCAATTGAGTCACATGAATGTTGCTAAAAGCTTTTTACCATTTTAGGACAACTTAAACTAATATTTAATTCAAATGGTCATAAGCAGTATAAATTTGTATGAAACTACTAAAGAAGCAATAAACAAAGAAATTATAAAAAGCAAACAACACACCAATTACTAATTCTTCAATAAGCATATATATATGTATATATATAAATATATATGCATTAAATTTATATTTAAAAAAGCTGTTCACAATCGTCAAAATATTGAATTAACAGTTTTGAGTGATATTCGTATATTTAAACTTTTCTGTCGTATCATATCTTGCCAATGAAAAAAAATCAAAAATTCAAAAATTTTTGAATATATTTATTTAAAAAAATTTCATAGAATCACTTTTTGAAGTAGCCCACTTTGTGAAGAGAAGTAATAAGCTAAGTGCTAGGGTATTTTCAATCATTTATGATTGGAGAAACCGATATTTCATAACAGAATGTGTATTTGTCAAAAGGATTCTTTTTTGGTTTTGAATTTTAGTCAATTTACTGCAATAACTACTTAAAATACATTCTTCCATAATTGAATCTCAAGATAGAAGAAAATTTTTTACCTTTTGAAATTCACTATGTGCTAAATTTATGAAAAAATGTTACATGAAAATTACATAAGATATTGATTTCCTGAAAAATAAACATTTTTTCCAGGGGTGTGAATACATTACACGTCTTAGGCTGTTATCCAAAAATCCAGTTCAAATACAGCTTAATAAGCTTAGCATATTATGGTATTAACAAAAACCACCCAATATGAGTTTTATAAATATTTTTGAAAACAATATTTTAGCTTTTCTAATTAAATTGATAAGTTTATACATAAAAATTGAAAAAAAATTTTTCTTCAAGTCTGTTTCATTCTTAAAATTGTAGTAAATTTTACAATAGTGATATTAGATTATATTCAAAATTCAGTGCGGCATTTATTAGATTTGTTTACTTTATAACATCTGTGTAATACTGTATCAAGAAGTTCTAAATTTAGGGATTTCTCTCACAAATTCAACTTTGTCCAATGAAAAAATAACGACGTTAAGCCAATACTTTTCAACCACGGTTCCAAAAATATCAACTAACAACCCAAAGCATTCAGATACAATTAAGAAAATCAAAAATATAACTTATTTTGATTAAATTAAATTTCTTATGAAACAATATTTACGAAAACAAACTTCATGCATTCGAAGCATATGTACATCCAATATTAACACCTACACATACATTGATTTTTTTGTTATATATTGTGTCTATTGATTTTATAGTTACTTGGTTTGCTTATAATTTAACTATTAAATTTTTGCAAGTAAATTGTTTTTTACTCTTAAAATTCTAAATGCAAATCAGAATTTGTGACCCAACACCTGACGCGTTTAACACGGGTATATGAACCGACCTGGTCAAAGAAAAAGAATACTAGAATAATACTCATAAAAATGTCTTACATTGAAAACAATACAAATTCAATAAAAATACAAAAATAATTAAAATTTTTAATAAATTCAAAGATTAAATTTTGACCTACTTACATTGTTCTTCATATTGGTTAGTGTTCATACACCTTAACGATTATAAATGACCCACCACACGAATGGATCCGCCTAAGAGTGGCCCGCAACTTGACCTGTTTCTCATCCTGAGGCTATATTTTGTATATGCTCGTTTAATTCAAAGCTACTACAAATATTACAAGTATATTTTGGTTGCAGGTTCAGACATTTACGGGTTAGCATAAACTTCAAGTAACATTTAGCATTGCTAGAAATAAAATATGCTTATTGAGTTATAATATGATATATCAATATACATTTACGATATTCAACAGAGTGACCAACATAATTACAACCTGACAAAATTTATTACACAACTAAGTTCGAACCAGACCCTTCTGTTCAATCAGTTTTGGGCCCAACCGAGTTCCATGAAACGAGACTTTGAATACACAGAAGTTCAAAGTTCAAATGATGTAGATCGTAAAATATGATTATAGAACCCAATAATAGAATAATAAAGATAATATCAAACTGTGTGAGATAAATTGTATGTAAATTCAACCCAGCTTTGCTCAGTATTGTACCAGGGCGAACCATTTGCAGCTATTGGGAACACAAATTTGAGATCCCAGTGCCATGCCTGTTAATACTAGAAGTACCCATTGTGTCAAATTTGACTCAAATTAAAATTTTGCTTACTTGAGTATGCATTCATTAATTACAATAGCACGTATATACACCTCCAAAAATATCGATAATTTATTTGAATTTCCATAAATAATATTTTTTTCATTCTTTTACATAATTTTTTAATTGAAATGCTACATGTCAAATGAATCTCAAGGAGTAATGGTACTTTTAGTGTTAAGATCCATTTCAAATTTTTCAATCCAATTCCAATCCCTGAGATTTGACCACAGTTCTGCTGGTTCTATTCCCATATGCTAATTTTGAGCTTAGCAGCAAACATAGTAATTCAAATGCATTACCAAATATTGTAGCAAAATGGTAGCAGTTGTAATCAAAAATTGGTTCTCGTTGTTCACTAAACTCAGCCAGTATTGTGATTCTGGATCCTGGTCTTGCAGGAATTGAATTTCAACTTGATCTATAATGTTTACTTTATATAATGGAATGACGTTTTTGTTTCAAAAAGTAAATTAGAAATCAAAGCTAACTTAAAGATTCTTAAATAAAATTCAATTTCTTCAATTGTTTAAAAGATTTGTTTTATTGACTAAGACATCTTCAAAGATTCTTCAACTTAATTCTATAATTATTTTACAGAAAATTGAAGTTTCGCTAAAGCTTCTCATATTTCAACTAGGGATACAAGTTATATACAAAATACAGGCAATAACATTTCAAAAAGATTATTTTTGAGAGCAGAAATGTGATGATTGTTTTCTCATAACGGAAAATATTTAAACATCCAGTACAAAAATGATTCTTTGCGCATATTTCTAAGTTATTGTGCACTAAGAATAGTTGAGGCAGTACATATTTAGTATGGGCCGATTTTGAACTTCTAATACCCATTTTTTCAAGGACCCCATTGCATTTGAACATTTGTTTTCATTATTTTGTACATTAGATATCTATGTATGCACCTGACATGAAACCTGTAAACGACTACACTAAACCGTTAATGGTAAGCCGTTAACGGTAAACAGAAGCAGTACAGTAGAGGTAAACATGCATTTTCAAAGCAACTCAAGCATTGGTGGCTATTTTCAAAGAACTCCCAATTACATAACAATCATTGTTTACAACATAAAATAACAACATTGCATTTGAATATAAGGCATAGTACCTGGCCCTCAACACCAGATTTAAGAGAGCCAAAACTATAATAGTAAGAATCAGGCTTGCCGTGACAACCCACACCACAGGATTAAAAATTTGTCCCACAAATTCTAACGAAAAATTTTTTTACAAAGCTGTCATTCTCAAATTATCAATACAAGAAATTGTAGACAGCTGAGATTTTACGTGTTTTAATGTGCACTAAATTATAATAAAATTTTAACATTCAGGAATCCTCAGCATAGTTATATTCAGCAACGCTGTTTTTGTAAGTTTCTGATTTGATACGAATGTAATTTTTAGATTTCTTAAATCTTTGACAGATTCATTGTAAGTCATTGACTCCAATACAATCGTCTCACTTCAATTCTAATTGCAATGGAAAATACATTTATCTAGATGGACTTAAATAACTACATAATCTCACCAACGGCCACTCTTAAATATGAGTGATCGTGTCTCACTTAATCGTGTGCAGCCATTATTAAGACTGACCAATAAACTATGTTTTTCGTTGGTCTTAATCAGTGCATAATATAATACGTTCTACAGCTTTTGTCTAGCATTCATGAATCCCCTTTGCTATAGTACGCTCAAGCAAATCATGACATGGTATGAGCTTTCTGGCGAAGACTTTTATTCATAGGAGAACTCAGTCAATCAATAGCTTTGCTGTACGTTATAAAACAATGTATATACATTTATATGTTAAAAAAATGTACAAAATGCGTGAAAATTTTGTAAAAATTCAATAAATTATCAAAAATCTTATCTCAAATTTGGACTATACTGTGAATGTTAAAATCCAATCAATTCTTTGTCAGAAGTTTTTTTGAAACCAAAAGGCTTGCCATTTTTAGCCCATACTTATACAGTCATTGAGGCTGGTTACAAAAATTCTTGTTCCACAAATTCCAACAGGATCTCCACCTCGTAGCCAAGCTTGGCAAGAAAACCTTTTTAAGCGGTTACCATTCTACAGGGTGTCCATAAAGTCTGGACACAATAAAATGTTATAATTTCGCCACTATCTAAATAAGTGAACTTCTTTCCGGATAAAGCACATTAAATTTTTAAATTAAGCCTTCATAGCCACTTAAAACCATAAGTTTAAATCTTTCTTGAAGCATGGATGCAAAAAATATGAATAATTTTAAGGCCTACATTGAAAAATAGTTAATTTTCCTGTGTCCAGACTTTACGGCACCCTGTACAAGTAGAGTAGTTAACAATTTCATTATAGAAAACATTTTTTATTTGCACTAATTATGAGCGATTTACAGTGTTCATTACCTCCCGTCATAAATGATTAGAATTTTCCCTAAAATTGGTTGGCGGTTCCTTCATATTGAGTCATATATTATTTGAGAATATTTTGCACAAGGTATTTAATATACTCAATTTCACACGAGTTTGAGATAAAAAATTGAAGCATACATAATAAAAGAAGAGGAAAATAACAAAAGACGTAAGAGCATTAATTCAATGCAACTTTATTAACATTTGTTACAGCTGTCGAGATTAAGGAACTCAACGAGAATAAAACACGAGAAAATCTTTAATAACAATCCAAGAAAAATTAACTATGTATAACTATTCATTGAGAATTGTTTTTCTACTCAGTGGATGTGAATTAAATTCAACTTCCTCATTTCTCAATACAACACTAAGGAAGTGATTTCCTCTACATCTATGGAAGATATTAAATCCTTAGTTGATAGTTAAAATTCTAAATATCAGTAATAAAATTTTACACAGTAAATCTACATAGGAATATTTCACGAATCTTCAAAAATTTTCCAGCGCTATATATTTCGTTTAGAAATTCATAATTTAATTACAGGCAGACTAAATAACATAAACTACTTTACTTAAACTACTTAGTTTAATAAAAACATTAGTTCTTTAAAAATTAATTTTAAAATCAATTTGGGAAGATAGAAAAAAATAGGACACTGTCTTACTTTAAAAACTACAATTATTTATTCTGTAAATATGCGGCAAAGGTATGAAATTCTTTGTAAACAATCACAGTCTAGACGAGGGGCGGCGCAAAGCAATGATTTTGAGGGGAGGGGCACGGAGTTAAATTCTTCTTAATTTTCGTTATTTTTAAATTCGAAGAATCTTCCAAAGGAGGTCAACGTTAATTGAATGACAATGTGAGTAATCGGAATACTACGATAATCAGATGAAGATCTATTGTTATTTTTTCTAATTTCAAGTTGACTCTATGCATTGTTGATGCTTCTTCTTAACAAACGTTTATATTTATATCTTCACATACGCTGCGGGTTGTACGCGGTTTAAATTTGTGCAGGGCGTAACGTCGTGTCGGGTTAAATATTTTTACTGCAATCGGCAGACAGGACTGCAAATGGTTCACACTTTCTGGTAAATGTTTGGGTGGGACTCAGTTGGGTCAAACAATAAACGAATATAAAACATACATAATTTGGTAGGGTCAATATTTCAAAGGAACATACGTAATGATCAAATATGGAAGCGGGTGGGATGCAGTGCGGATGTTGAATTTCAAATGCCACGCGGGTTGCGGTGCGGGTGGACATTTTTATTTTGTAACATGTGTAATACTAAACTAAGACAATATTAATTATACTCACTCAATTAAACAAAATTAATAGAAATTCAGTGAGGTGATTGATATTTTTTTGGCTTAATTACGTTAAATGACGCCGCATCGTTGAGCCAATCACACGCGACAGTTGGAAAATAGCGGGTGTGGGTGAATTTTTCTAACAGAGATGCGGGTGCAGTGCAATGCGGTTATAAAAAATTACACCATTGTTCATCTATGGTAATGATTGGATCATTGGAAAACACCATGCATGCATGAGAGTTACATATTCCGTATTTGGATTTAATGGACTTCAGAATAAAAAATTGCGTTTTTAGCACAAATTGATTTATTTTATTCCTTAATGCATTTCATATATGATTCTTTTCAAATGTGCTTATCTACTGTACATTGGTTAAGAACATAAACTTGTAGAAATCTTGAAATTGTAGTTGGGTCATATTTAGGTTTGACTTAACTTTGAATTGGGTCAAGCTAATTGAAATTTCCATAGAACATAAGTTGAGTCGAAATTCATTAGTTGAATTTTGTGTTGGGTCAACATATCTTGACCCATTTACACTTCTTCTGTAGATCAACAAAATTTAAGTTTTGCTAATCCTTGGGCTAAGCCGGATAAAGTGAGACTCAAACAACACAGACGTCTTTATAATAAATGATGGGGAAGCCGCGGTGAATCGTCCGTCAACACCAACGATGTACTGGAATTTCAAAAACATCAAATATCAATACTTAGGAACCTTCTGGTGGTATTCATACAATGATACTACTAAATTTTCAGACCGAGTATATACCATGAAAATTGAGCAAGACATTGTTTTGGAAGAAAATTAACTCTGCTAAAGTGTTAATTCAAAGTTTAAATTGACTAATGCCCAAAATTGACCCTGGGGCGAAAATTTTAGCAATTACAAAAATATAAGTTCATAATAATAATTAGTCCAGATCTGTAGTTGGTCATTTCCAAGCGTAATTGGTTTCCGTTTAGTCCTTCAATTTTAAATTAAATTATATTGTTTTTATTTGCAAAAATTTAGTCAATAAATACAGTAGCTTCATAAATAGTAGACATCTTTTGCATAATATATAAGTTTCTAGGTTTTTCAATTAAATATATTCACACAATAACAAACAATTCTTTTAACGGGTGTTGTTGCACATTTGAAAATTTTAATGTTTGCAAGTTGTGATTCTATAGCTTGTAAATTATACATGTAATAGGGAATAAATATCTATAATTACAAATTTTCTATAAAAAATTGATGTATGTAATATTTTAATTCGAAATATCATTGCATATGGATGTCCAAAACAATAAATTTAAAAGTAACAGAGTGTAGGAACAAAACTATATTTATTTAATCCCCATTGCTTCTAACCTACTGCAGTGATATATACCAAATCAGAACAGCATAATTTACTTTAGCATTTTAGCTTCGCTGACAAACTTGTTCGAGACAATATTCAGTATATCAATGTGTATGCAAAGAATTTTGTGGTGATTAACTAACAGGTGTCATAATATTAAGAAGAAAAACGAAATTTAGAATATATTTGTGTTAGGCCCTAAACTGATTCCTAAATATATTCATCAGTCAAATTTTGTCTGTTACACGTACATTTTTAATATAATTAATTCAATACTAACTGAAATGATGAAATATCACCAGAAGATTCACAAATAGAGCCGTTATTAATTTTTAACTCAAGTATTTAAAATATTGCCCCCATTTCATTTTTATCAATTGTGAATAAACTGCAATATTAGTTCAATTTTACATCAATATTAATCTTTAAATCTAGGAGCATCATTTTGAGTGGAATGGTACATTGTCATCAAAAACCTTTCTAAATTTTAACAGTAAGTTTGACCTTTGCATTGAGATAGACAATTATATAAACTGAGTAATTTCCAACCTTTGACTTTATCGAAGTAATCGACATAGTACTTCTCAGCAAATATAAACGAAGGATTACGGAGAAATAGAATTCATCCAGAAAAAATTCCAATATTAATAAAAGAAAGCATAAAGGGCAAATCGTTTTGGGCGATCTAGCGTATTTCTCAAAGGCAAAATAATTCATATTGTTAAAATGTAAATGATATCAAAGTTAAGTAAATGGATTTTCTTTATTCTGTTCACATTTTAAACTTGTATAATGTTAATATTCACACAAGGGGTGACAACGGAACGACTAGACCCGTGGGTCGGCCTGGGTAATCTCTAAATCTGGTCATGTTCGGTTAATGAATAACGTTGACATTAATTGCTGGCTACAAGTAGTTATGGGTTTTAACGCTACATTAAACAGATTGAACGTTGTATGACGTGTAACTGTGTTGTCACAGCATTTATTTTTCCCCTGTTGGCTAGCTAGTTGTTTGTGAAAACATATCTTTTTTTGTTTTCGTGGAGTTTATAAAGACGGGCCGGTCCAAAAAGTTAGACCCGTTTCCAGGTCTGATTCACACAAAATGAGCATGAAATCGAGTATGTTGTTTTAAATTTAGAAACATTATAATAGTACATGTGAAATAATATATCCATGTATTTTTAAAAAAGAATTTGCGTGTAATATACAGATTTAATAAAATATTTTAAAAATTCGAGTATCGAGTAACATTTAGTGCGAGTTTTAAACGTGTAATCGCACAGCCTTAATGCATATATATACTATAGAAAAAGCATGTGTACATATAATAATAAAGAACCGCGCAAACTATCAGATCTCGCTATAAAAATATTGTGCATAGTAATATTTGCCAACATCGAAGGAAATATTTTTAGAAATGAATGAAATTTAAGATTAGCAAGTGATGCAATAAACATTGGTGTTAAAAGATGTACCGATTTACAGTCTTTAATTTATATTTTGCTTTACGAGACCTTTGGGATTAATCGAATCCGCAATAGTTCTTGAGAGTTGCTTAAAAATCTTTGCCAGTAGCAAAATAAATGCACTCGATTATGCTAAAAAAATTTAAATTCACAAGATAAGTTTGTTTTGAAATGTAATTTACGATAGAATATAGTTAATCCACTCAAACGTAGAGTTTAATGTTATGTGCCAATAGAGCGTTTCTAATGCCACATACTTCCTTATATTAACCGGAGAATGAAATAAACAATTTAATAATTTTCAATAAAACATATTTATTATAATTTTCTCAATAATATATTTGTACATAATTTATGCAGGGAACATTCCTAATAAAAACAAAATTACCTTCGATTTTAAACAAAAAAAATTGGATTTTACGATTTAACCGAAAGACATAAGAATAACTCAAATATCATTGTATTCATTAAAAAGGGTTCGTGATGGTGAATTTTTTATAAATTATTCAAATTTAATATGTAACTCTACAGGTAAACATATACTCATGGGGTGACTAAATTACCCAAAACATAAATTAACAGTTAATGACGTGTGAGAAAATTCTCAAATAATCTGTTCCAGGGCCTACTGTAATTTTGTAAGCCCTTTCTGTTCACAAAACATTATCGCGACATCGAGTTTTCAATTTTATTGTTCAAAAACAGAATAAAACGACATTTGAAAAGTTTTAAGTCCAACAAACGATCTTTTATCAATAAATTAAAGCTAGGTACCTTCAATTTATGAGTAATATCATTTGTTTTTATGTAAAAATATAGTTTTTAGTTTTATATAATTACACATTAATCACATATAAATGATTGACTGTTTAATGTTGATTTGTTAGGAAGAATTTATTAGACTTTGACAATTTTTATGATTTTCTCTTTATTCTATAGACACCAAAATATAACTTAATGAGGCATGTCTAAGTAAAAAAGACAGTAAGCGTCTTAGACTGAGCGTCTGCATTCATTTACGTTAGGTTAGCTGACATCATAGTAATTTGATTACAGTTAATTTAGATTAAATAGTGCAGTGATTTTCACAGACGAACATCAATAACAATTAAACACCTACCTCAAGGCCAAATTTGAAGAAGCAGAAATTCACTAAGTACATGCACATGTTGGATAGGCTTTGATCCGCATTACTTCGTGTCTGTCCAGCAATGATTATGCCGCGAGGAAGGGGTTTGACTCCCTTCGAACGAAGTAGGAATCTCTGATGATACATAACCGTGGCATCTATCAACAGCAGCAAAATCACAATGATATAATTCTAAAAGAGGAAAGCTTAAGGATATAATAATAGACATATTAAAAGGCTAAATTAGACTCGTGACGGCAAAACATAAAAATCAGAATAAAACTCAAGTTTTTCGGCAATGAGGAGAATCACATTAGATGAAGTAGCAAAGCGAAAAAAGGGATCAGCGAAGAGGAAAGACATCTTGAAACTCGGGTGCGAGGAAAAAATCAATACCAGTCAGGAGGAAATTAGCTGAAGCAAAAGTACGATTAAGAGACAGGTAAATACCTTTAATCAAAACAATCCTTAGTGATTATTGGCAATACAGTCACAACGAAAATTTACCCTAACATATGAAGCTAGTGATATATTCAGTTCCTGCGTCTTGTGAAAACCAGCCCAATGCGCATTGCTTGTAGCGTTTGGATATAGACTTCCATAGTCACCTGAGGAGGAATTTGTGCCATTGGACTCCTCTCTAAAAATACAAAATTCATTGCATTAATCAATAAACACAATTAAATAGTTTATTTAAATTTTAACAGTCAATAGTGACGAGCTATTCACTTCTTTTACAATTGGTCATTAAATTTCGAAAGCTATTTTTGGGAAATTTCAAAAATTCTTTGACGTCAAATTTGCATTCTCATATGAATTGATTTGCATTAATAGTCTGTGAATAGATTCCATCCAATTTCATGCACTTTATGGATGTCTGTGGGACATACAACTACAAAAAATAGAATCGATGCTTCATTACTTCATTGGAACAAAGAAAGGTCGTCTGTAATAATTTGAATTTGTGACATATTTTTCAGAAAGAGAACGACACAATTTAGTCTTATTTCGACATGATTTTAATGTAGAATATACGTATTCGCCAAATAGTTCAGAGAGCGATTGCCGGCATTTATATACTTTGCATAAAATGTCTAACAAAACATTTAAAGCATTCCTTAAAAATTATTAGCTGACCCCATCCACCAATGATTTTGCGTCCGTATATGATTAAATGTAAAACATCCTAAAACATAATATAATCGCTAACAAATCCAAATCCGGAATTTCTGTCAGTTCCACTTCTTAGTGATTTGCAACCAAATTTCTTGCCAAATCAAGTTACAAAAGAAATTCATAGTTTTTCGTATATATATATATATTATTGAAATAGTGAACTAGGAATCTTGTAAATTCTCTTTATTTCAGTGAATTTGTGAAAATTGCTATTTCACTTAACTAACTTCATGGAAAATCTAAAATTCTTGAACATTTCATGCATTTACTGGCAACACTCAACCCTTAGCCCTAAACCCAATCCAACCAATTTTGTGGTTTTATGAAGATTTACTAATTCATTGAAAATTTCACCAAACTCTTAGTTTCGCAATTATATATATATATATATATATATATATATATACATGTATATATAGTGATTTAATAGAAGTATACTTAGTATTAAATTTTACAAAGAAATTCTTTGAATTTTCATGTATAAGGTTGAAATGATTTGGAATATAGTAAGAATTTGGCTTGCTACATTAATTAACGATTATCGTCTTTTTTGTGTTATTATAATATGAAAAGAAATGCATTTATCAATCACGTTTGTTAACTAATTCAATTCCATAAATTGCTTTCTTCCTTTGGTCGAAGGTCAATTTTAATGCATCAAACGGGATTTTTGAATGAAATATAGAATTTGACAATCAACTGTCTGAGTTCATTGAGTCAATCCTTTCAGGGATATTCAATAGCAAATCCATGCATTTATATATTTACCAAGACATGTAAATGTACAACTAACTTAAACATTCAGTGAATTTCTTAGAAAATGGATTCCTTAAAATAATTTGCGAAGTCATAACTCATAGACTGATAACGATATCTAAAATATGAAAATACCACAGGTAGAGGAGAGTTTCTTATTTTTATTACGTTTTAAAAGCCCACCCGTTGGCGAATTCTTGTACAGAGCAAGAACTCTAACATTGCATGCAGTGGTCCATCTACGGATAATTCATAGCTGAAGTTAGTTGTTGGTCGAATGCAATTTAGAACTCATGGTAATCTCAAGTATGGAATTTCCATCAAAATAGCTATAATTTGCAAGTACTTCAAGAACAGTAATTAGCTTAAATACATCATCATTACATAGTATCAAATTCACCAAAAGACATCTCAATATACCACGATTCTCAAACTTGCTAAAAGGCTTGGAGAAAATAATAAAAACTTTTAGAAAAACGGT
The DNA here is from genome assembly GCA_900660155.1 of Hofstenia miamia. NCBI lineage: Eukaryota > Metazoa > Xenacoelomorpha > Acoela > Hofsteniidae > Hofstenia > Hofstenia miamia. The sequence goes on from CABFPE010000572.1 coordinate 328,510, forward strand.
TTTTTAAATGGTCTCAAGGTTATTTACGGTTTAACGATATAACTTATGTATGTATACTAATTAGGCCTACCGCTCAGATTGTGCCTGCCAACCAATGACGCCTAACAATAATATGGGTTTGAATGGGCACATGTAGATTAAAACAGAATGTACTGCCTACTAGTGTATCCAAAACAATATCACTAATTCAGGCTTATTGTGGTTTTATTATAAGCTTGGTGCCGACTTGTGAGCTATCTATTCATCTCATATTCGAACTAGGCCAATGTCCAAAATTCAATTGTCAAAGGCAGTGGCATGCGGAAAGAATTTTGCTTAGGGAGGGGGCAAGGCATATTTATTGCTCAACATACCTACTAACACAAAGGACATTTATTGTTAAAATTATTAAATCTAGGGGGCTTTTTCTGAAATATTAATTTTCGAGGGGGTGGGCAACTGCCCTCTGTTCCCTTCTTCCGCTGCCAATGGTCAAAGGGATCTACTTTACGTAGATATGGGTAGTGCGAATTGACAGTTTTGTAGGCAATTGCACAGAAAAAAATCCTTCCTGGGAGTACCTTTAGAATTCCTTACATTTATTGTTCAATGACATCTTTTCCTCAAACCCATATGCTATGGATCATTTGCATTTACAACAAGTTTTCTTTGAACATTTAAAATCTTTGAAAACGATTTAAATTTCTCCATACCTAATGTTCATAAGGTTTTGAGCCCCTGGAATCAACAAAGAACTTGACTGTTTCTTGATATAGTCATAGATATTCCAAACCCATTGAGGCAGGCCGTGCGCAAAGTCAAAGGCCGCTATTCTTTGTAAAATTTTCTGTTCATAATGTATTCAATGCGATTCTGGCTAATATATTTTCTCTATGATCTTTTTTATTGATTTATAAAACCTAATACACTGGCTTTAATCAATTTATGTATTTGAGAAAGGCATAAGTTTGAAATTTTAAAAACCGCGCTTATCACCACGTGTAGAAACGTGCCATGCCTAATAATATTTTTGAAAAGCCGTGCCGTGCTTCCAAAAACCAGGCAGGGTTGCAGCTCTGGACTGGGGACTTCGTGCAACGGCACGTAAAAAAGAAAGCGAAGAATCTCTTCTATTACGTGATGCTTTCAGATTGAGCACAGCTTTAATAGTTTTGGTGGTATAAGCGTTTAAAATTTTTTTATAAGATCATGAAAATTTTTCAAAAATCCCTAGGCTATTTAAGGTTAAATATTCACTCTATTTATGATTATGCTTGGGTTTATATATAAAAATATAAATACCGAGCTAAAAGGCATTTGCACAAAGGGAACAAGTCGGTCCTTCATTACTTGTCCAAAGAATA
>CABFPE010000572.1:359058-369190 GCA_900660155.1 Hofstenia miamia
GCAAAATTACAACTAAACTTTTTTAAAATAAATTCTTTATGCTAATGCACCTTTTATTACTATTCTGCTGATTATATACATATATATATATATATATATATATATATATAAATGGGATTCTCTTAGTAGTTGCAGATACTAAAATTTAGTAAATGTTGATTGAAATCCTTCTCTTGGAATTGCTTAAGGGTCCTATAAAAATTTCACTCCAACCCACTAACTAAGAATGAAGCACGTTTCCATGATATACTTAAAGATGAGGACAGATGGAGCAAACATAAATAAAATGATTTAGATTTTTTAGCTCTTAAAAAGGCATAGAATATTATGTTCTTCAAATATATATCCTCAAAATTGCTGTCGATAATTAGTTTTTTAAAATGGTAAGTATTTCAATCAATATGCGACAGAACTAATTATTCAATTGGGTAGAGCAAGTTATGCTGTAGCTTGCCAGTATAAATTATGTATCATATTCATCATTATATTTTTGTTGCAATTGGGTAGCGCAATAAAGTCTAGCTTTAATAAATATTTTGTATGAATTCAATAGGCATCAAATGTACACATTTTGGGGAGGAGGCTTTAGTTTCCCAACTTAGACACCGATCTTGTAAATTACTAAAATATATTTTCTTTGCTTCAGATAAAATAATCACTATTGTCAATAACTAACCATAAAAATCTAGGCTTTAGAGTAACAACCTGCTGTCGCAATATAGAGAAACTAAGCTTACTTTCAAGAGAATAACTCTTTCAATAAAGCAGCCAACACTTCAAGGTGGATTTAAGAATATTTCAAAAATATATTCATAACAATTCAAAATCTTTTGGATTCCTTATAATATTTTAAGAGTTTATAACTCACGAACTAATGAAGACATCCAACATAATGATTGTCCTCTTTCACTTAAACTTTCAAAGTTTGTCGCATTGCTAACCCTTGCAATCGCGTCTATGGCCGGGGTCTGCAGAACTAAGATCTGTCTTTGCTTATTTCTCACTATTTGAAAATATGGTTTTTATTTTTTGCTTAAGGGGGTTAGGGTTATATTAAAAAAATCGAATTTTTCATGGAAAAATAATGAATATTTTCACGCTCTTCAGACAAAGGAATAATTCTTTCCACAAATATTCACCACAAAAAGGGAGCACAGCTACCCATAGATGTACCCTTATCCAAAGACTTCCAATTTTCTGAGCGCAATTGTGTGGATAAAACTATTTGAATATTGGATGTCATGCGAGGCAGTTTAGGGTTAATGTAAAAAAAGAATATTTTGGAAACAAAAAAGCCAGGTGCTAAAATTTCTATAATTGTTGCAACAGAATGCAAGAAATATGCTTAAACTAAATCAAAAATTTAAAAGCGATATAGTTTAACTGTTTATTATCTCGGACACCGCAATGTTGGTTTCAGTTTCATACATTTCAAATAATCTACAATATTTAAATTTTGTAGACCATTTAAATGCTAATCCAATAAAATTTGGCTTTGACAGGTTTATAAACAGACGGGCCTCCCGACCTCTATTTCACCACACAAAGAAGAATTAATTTTCAAAATATTTCTGTTACAGAATAGTGAAAACAAGTATATATTCAAAAACTTGTAATTTGTGTTTATAAAGCACTTTATAAGTAAACTATTTTGCCTTATCTGACAGATAACGTAAATACGAAAACTAAACGTTTCCTGCGTGTTTATTTTTGATTTCGATTGTTATTTAATTATATAATGTGATATTAATAAATAAACATGGTAGATAAACGAACGTCTATTTGAAGAATTTAATGTCCAATGGTATATGTAGACGCAGCTTCGGCATAGATCCAAATGGAATACCATTATAAAAACGGCAATAAAAATTCAGAAATTTTATTTTGGTTAGCGTAGCGTAGCTATATATATATATATATATATCTGCTAATCTGCTAATGCAATTTTGGCGTAGCACGTATTAGCTTCTTATATTGAAATATCCAACAAAGCGTTTACATATTGCTTAAAATTTCTCAATTCCAAACATTTTATATGACTTGCAAGATTTAGCACTACCTGCAGGAGAACTTAAATATTTATATTTGATACAGGCTTTAGGTGAATTTTCAAAAAAATTGAAGCGTCTTTTAAGGTAGTTTGCAACTTAGTTTTTCAAAAAGAATCTGGTTTGTTAATGATTGAGGCATTTATAAAGGTAAATTAGGTAAAGATGATAAAGGACATTGAGGTAATTATCCAGTAATAGACAGACCTTTATTTGCGGAAAAAGCAATTTGGACTTTGACTTATTGACGTTTGCTAGAATTACTAATATTTAGTAGACATGTACCCTAGGCTCAACGCTTTTTCAAGAAAAATAATTAACATAATAATGCTTATGGTTCCTTGAATAAGTTTAAATTTCATAGGAGTCAATTATAAATTTGAAATTTTATATCATAGTAAAAAATGCAACTAAGCAGAGTTAATATTATTATTTCTCAGAAACTTACATTCATGTACATTGTACATAAACCAATCAAAATAACTACTATTGGAATAATCTCGGCCTTTTCGACACTATTTCGTATAAGAAAATTTAATAAATTTTTTTAGCTTTAAGCTAAATTTCCTACATAAAAAAGCATTAGCATTGAAACATGTACCATTTATGTACTAAAACTCAATTATCTCATTGTTAACCCAAATGTATATGAAAACACTCCTAAATTTTCAATAAATTTGGGCATATGCTAACTTCCAATAAATTAATTTAACTGAGAAAAAAACTTAGCAAATCTAGATTTATATATTGTAAATGTAAAAACATAATGAGTCCAGACATACTATTACATGCAGTAATATACTTTTCTTAACCAAAGTTCTTGAACATGTCGATAATTGTTAACGAGCAGAGCTGTTTGCGCATGTTTGTAGTGCAGTTTGAAAAATTCATTTCCTTGTTTTTTTGACATGCTAATAGGATTTGAAAAAACAGTCCAAATAACATTCTCAGAGCAAGGTGGCGTTGTTAGTGAACCAACGTATCGATAAAATTGGTTCTTGCACTTAGGTAAAAGGCCGTAGAGATTTAAGCGTGAATCAATGTAGCGGGTGTCATTGGGGTATGATACCTTTGATAAATGCTTCACTATTTTTTCAATAATGGGGTTGTCATTTCCAAATTCAATAAAAACAGCGACAACTGCAATCTCTTCAATACCAAATTCATTTTTACGCATGTGTACGAAATGTAGCTCCATGTCAAACTGGTCACCATTGATGCAATGTTCGGATCCTTTTGATTCATTTGAGCCCCAATGGAAGTGCAGCTGCTGCAGTTGAAATCGTGCAGTCTCGCAGTTTCTTTCCAGTCCAATGCTAAACAATGACTGTTCTTTTAGATTAATTTTAACAGTGTTACCAGTATTTTCAATTTTAAATCCTGAAAACAGAGGTTTCCATTGAAATTGCATCTGACACTTCTTAAAGTGGAATGATTTCGTTTGAATGATGTTGATGGGAGATTGCTGTTTCCCATTAATACACAAAAAATTACTGTTCTTCCATGACTCTGGAAAAGAATTTCCATTACTTTCCAAATTATCTTCAGATGAAATTAAGACAGAATATGATAATCCAAGAATAAGAATGTATGACATTGTGCATAATGTTGAAGTTATATTTAAGAGAATGCTTTGCATAGTTGGCGTGTGAATTTTAAACAACAACTAGCAGGTACAATATTTTAAAATATTGGTTGAATGCAGAAAGCTCTTGTAAAATTTTGGTTGGATAGAGTCAGGGATACGGATTTTTCGCCCCTGAAGAAATTCTGCGGTATTAGCAAATTATTATATACTGTGCGGAATTATTTTCTTTTTTATAGTCTTTTTAATAAAATTTTAAGGAAAATATCTTGCAAATTGTAAACAATGAGTCCACATATACATAACTTCGACTTCGAAAATAAGATGTAATTAACGTTATAACCTGAAACTAGTAACTTTAATTTGCGGAAAAGAATTGTCACGCACTGGTTAGTCTAAGCTAGCCGGCTAGGTTTAGACTAGTAAATCTTGCTCAATGGACGTATTGTGATTAGTTAAATTCTCTGTTTCACAGCATGTGTAATAATTTTCTCCATTTTTCTTGATTGTGTAGTTCAAAGTGTCACGTCTGTCACTGCAGCTGATTGTGTTAGACAATATCTAGATGAGCTATATGCTGATAATGATATTGTGTTTTGTAAATGTTGCAGTGTGTTAGAAGTTTAGCATTTATACGAGGTTTATGTGGCATATTTATAACTAAGCTAAGGCGCGCATTTTCGTTCGTATTCGTTGCAGGACAGGAAAATATTCCTCCAGGAAAATCGACTCTGCCGGTGACCAGCTTGTTTAGTAACTTATGATATTTCTGGTGCAAATATATTAATGGAATAAGACGGGAATGGATAAGCCTAGCTTCGCTAGAAGTCACATTCCAACCCCATATAGGGCAACTGTATTGAAAAGTTGCCAGCCTCTGAATTTGAGCGGTATAGAAGAAGAGCAACTCTATCAGGCGTATATCAGAGTTCACAGAAAATAAGCAGACTGAACAGAGAAGGGAATGACTCACCAATGTACAATAAACAAGCCATGCGTGTCTTAAACTTCTGAATAAAGCGCTCATTTCTTTGAAGCCAGTAAATATCCCACAAGGTTTTTGGCGACGTAGGCATTGTAGATAACCTGAGAATATTCCCATTCAGTGGCACCACCAAACACGATGAACATGCTCTTATTTAGGTTGTACCCACAATCAAGACATTATTACCTTTTTTAATTCTAGAACATTGGAAACTATCAGAAAAATGTGAGTCAAGGAGCCTAAGGAAAATGCCACCAATTTCAAAGCTATGTAATTTGCTAAGTAAAAGATTGTCGGAAACTCTGATATATTTATAACAATAAGTTAGACTTAGTTGTTTCATACCTTACATATGATATCATAATTAAAGTCTTTTCAGAAAAAGTGTCAAACGCTGATCACTGGAACCCTGATTTGGTTGTCTTATTTGTATAATTGAAGTACAAATGTGCCATACACACTCATTTAATCCAGTTAGTTTTAATACACATGTATATGTAATTAAAATAGAGGGAATTAGTCTTAATCTATTTGAGGCTTTCCCAATATAATTATAAAAATACAGTTCTAGCAAAATTTTTTATATTACAAACAAAGATGATGGTAAAAATTGCAACCACCGAAAAATTGAATTTGTTTTGGGCGATGAAAATTTTTCGATTTCAATTTAAAATAATAACTTTGATTCGGTTTATAAAACTAATAGAAACAGCTTTTCAAGCCAAAAGTTTCTAAAAATGGTCTCTGACGGTGCATTCCAATTAATGTTATATGCAAATAACAGCAACAACCTTTTCATGACCAATTTATTAACAACTAGCAAAAAATTTTGTTAGGTAAATTTCAATAAATGAATAGCAATCATTTCAACGTTTCGATTAAAGATCCAAAAGACACGAATCTACAATATTGACAAAAACACTTTTCTTAACAGGTGTTAGGAGAATAGAGAATAATCCCACGACCAAACAACGACAAACAACTTACGATGATAGTTGGAGATATATCCTCGTGTTTTATTCGAAAGAATGCACTTGATTTGCGGTTGTCCGTTGGAATTCTTGATTTCAGTTTGTTCTAAAAGTGTTGTTCTTAAAAATTTGATCAATGAATTGAATAATTCATTTTTAAAGAATTACATATTGGAGAATTACTAAATTCTCAAAAATATTTTTTAATTGTTAAGGACATACAGGTCAATTATTAACGATCATATAAGTAACATAAATTCAATTTTAATTATTCTAAATAATAAATTCGTTTTAGACAACCTGGATCAACCGTCATAAACCTTTTTTGCATAAAAATTTGAAGCAGTCTATATTTCTGTATTTATACATTATCAATATAAAAAAAATTGATAGCTAAGCACGAATTGTGTGAATTTCACTTTGGAAGGATTCAGTTTGGGTTTACAAAATTTTCCAAATATGTATAATACTATAATTGTCTCATTTTACGCTTAACATTGGAAATGGAACGAAACATTGCATTTTCACCGTTAACCAAAACAATTATAGAGTATTCAGAAATATATCTTACCAAGAGAAACCAATGGCGAGATTTAATCGCTAACATTGTATACGCGATATATACACACACGGGGTTCAGTAGATGTGTCCAATTGACTGATTTATGCGTCATCAATTTCTGCGGGTAGAAACAATTTGTGTAAATAACTCCTGTAATTCCAAATAACCTAAATTCCATATAAAATCATCACTAATAACCATTAAAATGAATTTTTCTAGGGTTATAGAGCACTAAGCATTTAGACAGTCATTTTCCAATGCTTATACAGGTACTTTAATTGGGAGGACAAATTGAACTGAATATAGATGAACAATAGTCAATTTTAAAATGTAATGTATACATTAAATCATAACATATATATATATATATATTATATATATATATATATATATGGGATAAATTAAATTAAAAATTCTTAATTTTTTAAATATTTTAGAAATTCAACCAGAAGCAAGCGACGCCTTAAAACATACTATAATTGAAATTCAATTCTTTCTAAGTCTGAAATTTAATACATGTGCATTTACATGAAAACTTGAATTACTTTAGCATTAGAAAATAAAAATATTGTGCTAATATTCTTTGAACACTTGACATTACAGTAATAGTTATCCCAAGTAAGAACTCAAACCAAATGTGATAATAATTGGATTTTACTCAATCTTCTTTGTGTGAACTCACTTTCAGAACTTTTTCCTCAAACAACCCGGTTATCAACTCTAGTGCTCTTGTGAAAAAACAATATTTTTGTGAATGACTATTATTTGTGTTTTATGTTGGCAGAGACTAAATTCTGCAAAATTTAAATAACTTTTAGGAGGTGATACATGAATATTTCCCAACTCTAATAATATTTTTTCAGAGTCACAACATGAAACGAGAATAAATTTAACAAAACTGAAGCCAGATAGTTGCAAAACCATGTTATAATAGAAATGTATTGAGATGGTTAATAAATGATTATTTGTGATTAAATTCCATAATTAGCAATTTCTAGTTGCTAATGGCAACATAATTGCTACATAATTCTATATAATAACTTGCAATATTTTAGCTATAAAATGAATGCACCATTAATTGAAGAACAAATTAGACATATTTATTAGACTATATCGAAGGCTTAATTCTACTATTCAATGTCTAAACTCATTTAATTTTTCCCAGCAATCGATAAACATTTTCACTGAGCTTTTACTGAAATTATTCGCACAACAGTAAAACAATCTGCACATGGTGTGTAAAGTCTTAAAAGTTTGTCTGACATTGCTTATATGTCATGGAACTGGCATGAGAATTTCACTATCTTGTCAAGAATGACATCCGGCTGTTAAGAACTTAGTGGAATACAAAAATTTACAGAAACACTAAAAGGAATCTTAAGCAAGACAATACAAGGTTTTATGGATAAGCCTGGAAACGCATGCCATTATATTACATGTATGTATAATCAGAGCGATATTACACTAGGAAACGTCAACATAAAAGCCTTTGCAGCACAAATGGCATGGTGCTTTCTACGTGTTAAAAAGAAGGCCTCAATCAAACCGCACCTCAAACACAATTCTTTAAGGGATTAGAAAGCATTGTAATCACTAAAAACGTTAATGCGCCTAAATAACTTAGAAATTCTTATATCTCATATATTCAAAATAACATCTTTAACGATAAATCGAGAATATATTTTAAAATGCTATAGAAAAAACCTAAAGATTATTTTGTTAAAAAATTTTTAAAATCTTAGTTGCCCTAAGCAAATTTTTTAAACGCCTATAACTAACTAAATAATAAGATATTTCAAAACAGAAATACTTTTTATGGTAAATGTGCTAAAATCCCAGGATTACTGAATTTCCTAACAGACTTGTAAAAAATTATTGAGAATTTGAACAAGAAGTTTGGTAACTTTAAAGTTGCAATAGGTTGCTTGGGCTTAATATACGCCTAGAGCAATATTAGTGCAATATACTTGTAATTTATTATTGTACAATACTATCGCGAGTTAACATTAAGCAATTTAAATTTCGTGAAGGTCGGAAGCCAAAAAAAATAAAATGAAATTTTTAAGCAGAATAATTTACTAAAAGATGTGATACAAAACTTACAATACTTTGTTAGAGCTTCTATTATTCTTTATAGCTCTGTTGCATTACTTTCACTTTACTATTTCTATAGAAGCTTAAATAGTGCACTTTTTCCAAATGCTATATTTTGCAACAGCTTGCGATATCCCGGCCACACCCCTCCTGTGCAATATTAATACATTGATGTGGTAAATACAAATTAACTGAATTCTTAGATCTTCTCAACTGTCGAGGAATTGTAGATATATAAACAATTTTCTAATACCTAGTCTGGCCTATAAAACACATGTCTTCAATCTCGCAACATTATGATTTGCCTATAAATTGTTGAAGTATGCTAATCGAAGTTATGGTGAACTAAGAGCTTCCAGACATGCTGAATCCAATCAATTTTACCAATTTTAGGGAATTATACTTTCTCAATAGTATTTCGATGATTAACGATAAGCCTACTTTTATATTATAATTAAAATGTTGCCCATTGCTAGTGCGTAAGTTCAACTAATCTCATGGGCCAATCTCGAATCAAAACTTTGAGAAATAAACATATCTTTAAAGTTTTCAATGCAATAAACTGTAACTATATATATTGTTTGCAGCTTGTTTATGAAAATATTAGAAAACTTAGTATATAGAGCATTGAGGTTAAAAAAACATAATATTCTACTGATCCCTGATAGGAGGTATTGTTTTGGAGGTTGTTTCAAGACATCCATATTTTCCTCATAGTTACATGGGTGCCAATATCCTTATTATAATATATATAATAAGGATATTGGCACCCATGTAACTATGAGGAAAATATGGATGTCTTGAAACAACCTCCAAAACAATACCTTATAATATATGGGAACCGAAAGGGCTATGCCTGAATCGTCCTAGAAAGTAACCTCCTCGTGGTGGTTCCTGGAGAAGTGGAGACGCTGAGCCAATACTTGATGGGCGCGTCGCTTTGCGGAGTCCCGAACCTAGAGTGGACGTTAAACAATAGGGTATAAAAAGGTGCAACCATGTGTGCTTTGCACATATGGGGGCGGTGACGATGATGCGAGACTGTCTGTTCTGTGGAGCAGACGGCAACGTCTATGCCCAGAGCCGTAGAGTGCGTCTACGAGGGCAGTTATACAGAGGATTTTNTATATATATATATATATATATATGCATGGCTTCTACTCAACAATCATAATAAGAAATTGATATATAAGTCTAAGCGAAATTCTAAAAAAGATATGCTCATATGTGAGGCCACTCTGACAAATTTTGAAGCTCGGCACAAATTTTGAGACCCCTGGTCTTCTGCTGCTTATAAAGCTTTGGGAAGGCTAATTTGTATTGATTTTTGTTAAATTTTACTTCTAAGTATATTTTTATTTTTAGATTTTTTATATTTTGAGACCCCCAGGAACAATTGCACCCCCTGTCTCCACTCTAATCGGGCCTACTCATAAGCACTACAAACTAATTGGAATTCTAGAAAGTGGAATTTCCAATGTGAAAAATGTAAAGTTCACTAAAAAATTAACAATAATTAAATATCGTTGAATAAAACATTTGAACTTGCTAATAGATTACGCTAAAATTGTTGAGGATATTTCTATAACATGCATTTGAACTTTAAATGTTCATTGTGTGGTCCCATTTGTGAAATTTGTTTGCTGAAATTCACACCAAATAAATTCTGACCAATTGCTACAACATAATTATAAATAACATTATGAGCAAATCGAAATGAGTGTCCATATATACATGTATGCATAATGTCAACCTCTTTCATAGCAATATTTGCATATTATCAAATAGCTCGCTGTTGGAAGCAAACTTTTACATTAGCAAGATTTGTAGCTGCAATAAGTGCCGTTGTTATAACGTATACCGCACTATATATGTGTATCTATAAATA
>CABFPE010000572.1:401475-421133 GCA_900660155.1 Hofstenia miamia
TATATATATATATATACAGTATGTCATCATTATTACCAACATCATCAAAGCTACGTAAAAAGGTAATCTTAGTGTAGTAGATACCTTCTTCAACTTAGTAGCCAACATTATATTTTTCAAAGCTTCATCTTTTTCTTTCTGTCAATACTAATTAGCACGTTTTCAAAGCTGTCAAAGTTAACCTAAAAGCGTTATTCAATTGTGTCAATTGTTTATGCGCGATAGGTAGGTATCGACAAAGAAACTAAAATGGTTGAATTTAGCTATCAAATTTCCCACAGATCTTGTATACCAGCATTGTGCATAATAGAGATCTGGACAAACCGCTTAAGCACTTGTATATTTTATTAAATCAAATTGTTTATATTAGTGTTTTGATTAGTAGGGCTTATACCATGAACTCCCATAATATATTAATATTATAGAAGTTCATGTTTAAGCTGTTTATTCCAAATTTAAAAGCACAATTCTGCTTGGGGCAACTTATTAATATGGATGAAAATCAATTTTGAATTAAATTGCATTTAGTTAACTTTCTATAATAAATGAGGTTAGGAATAAATCAATAAAAAGCAGAATTTTTTCATAAAGCGTAAAGCAGACCAAGGCAGAAGTTTGAATGAAATGTACAGAATTAATATGTCTTAATAATATTCGTATTGATAAACTCTTCAGTGACAGACTGTAATATATTTTTTAATTACATTTATTTATAATGTATGAATTCTCAAAAATCATGGATAAAATTTTAGACGTATATATTTGTTAAGAACAAATGTCCACTACTAATTTGCATCTTACGTTTATTCGCAAATTAAGAGCATTCGTGAGATCTAACCGAATGAGCATTCTCTCATGAAAACATGCTCAGTATTGCATAGGTAAAATTAATAAAAAAATTCTTATGAAATTCACAATTTTAATTAATGAAAAATTAATAGGCGTATAGCTGCAGAAATAACCGTTTATAATAATGGAAAAATTACAGATGCTGTAAATCCAGGACTGTACTCCTAAATAATTAACCATTGAGGATAAACTTGAGTCTTGTATGTTTATGTTATAGTTTGACCAAGCTTAATGTCTTAACAAATACAATCCAAAACCCTAAAATTTAAATTTAGCTAAAACTAGGGGGTTTGGTCCCCAATCGAATTTAACAAGGTAGGCTGAGCACCCCTCGAGCACACCCTTGTGCAAACGCATGTCGTTCTTTGATTTAAATCAATTTTAACAGAGAAATGTTGCAGACGATTTTCCATTAAATTTCTCATTTTTTTATTTATGCAATTTTAAAAATTAAATTTACATGCTAATATAATTAGGGAGTCAATTAACATATACCACACTGCTCTATTCAAGTGTCAATACCAAAAATAGTTCATCCTTTAGCAAGCTTCTGTACTACAAGTATTATTTACATTTTGGCTACAATGGCAGTGATACACAAAAGAACTTTAGTCAAATGCTTTATGTGTATCAGCTAGTCCTGTCTAAGATAATTCCTTCCCCTAAGTATCAGAAAGCACTAGGGATTTTTCCAATTGTGCATTGGTCCGATGATAAAATGTGGTTTCTTTACACAATATTAGCAATTCGGCTTTATTATATGCTGTTGAATAAAGATGTCGGGTAATATCATTTAAATTAATGGCAAAAACATTGCACGTGTTGGATATCATCTCGGGTACAAACATGTCTCGGATACTGATAGAGGTGTTCGTATAAAGAGCTCCAACTGCAAAATAAAATTTAATTAAAATTATGATTAAAATGAAATGTTTATATATATTATGCAAACGAGTTTTCAATATTACTTTGAGGACCAGCATCATATTAAAACCCTAGCAAAGTGTTTACTATTATGTGACACCTAAAAATGCATGATCACAGGTCAGAAAATAGCCTAGCCTATTGTTTTATTGTAATTGGTAAACATCTTTACACAATCAGCACTTCACTGGAAGTTGGCACATGTTCTTTGGTGCAAAATAAATCCGTATATTTCAAATCTAAAGTGATTGCAGAAATTTAAAAACTAAATGCGAATTGCTATCGGCTCATCAATTACCTGCTGTCACAGAGGATTTCAAGGTATTGACATTTGGCATAAAATATTACGTAATTTTGTTAAGAGTCCAGTCTTTTCAATTAAATCATTTGGGTTATCGCATGGATTGAATTATACACAGACATCATAAATGATATCACCAGAAACCAAAATATAGACTTTAATTTCTGTTTGAAAATATTTTCTAATTAAAATTTAATGTTTTGGCTGCTCTAACAAAAGCAAAATTCATGATTTTAGTTCTAGCAAATTTAAATTTCATTAAATCAATGTGTGTTTCACCCAGCCTTATTCAATTTAGAAAGGCAACCACATACATTGCTAGTTATGCAATTAAATGCAATCAATGATTTTCGAACATATTAAAAATAGAATAAATCTTAAAAAGTTTACATCTTCAAGAATCACTAGCAGATATTTGAATCAAGTTTTTAGAGTTAGAATTCTGAAAAAGTAACTACATGTTTATTCTTTATGAAGAAATGTTGAATAAGAAGTGAGTATATCAAAATCGAAAAATTTCCCTTTCCCATGTAATTATGCTGTGAACAAATATCATATGTATAATCATTTACAATATTTCATTTCATAAATCATCATTAAATTGGAAAATTTCAATAGTCAATCATCACAGACAAGGTAATTGTTTAAGATAATCTTCAGCTATAGTTTGACAACTTTTGATGTTTCTATTGGCGTTGCAATTGTGTCCTTGGCAACAGTAGTATTTTGGTCTTTTTTCTGGTTTAGGTACTTCTGCGCTTTCAGAATTGTTGCAGTGCTTTGGTTGTTCAGTCCACAGGAGACCTAGCGATGATTGCACGCGCTGTGCAACGCGCCAGCACTATACCCAACCGAGTCATAATCTCCTTCTGTGCAGCTTCCGTTGACTGCTTGGTCTGGATGGCGAGCCTACTGGCGATCTTCCTGATGGTCCTCATTGCTTGAATGCCCCACGAGCCGTAGGGTGTCACTGCGAGGGGGAGACACTCCCAACCAAGCTCTTCACATTTGTCGTCATTCTCGCAGTGCTTCTTTAGCTGAGAATTCTTTTCAAAAACCAGTAGTAATTTCAAGAGAGATTGACTCTAAATAACCCGTGGCATGTTCTTACAATTTTAGATGATCCATCAAAATTTTAAAGGCTTGTAACTCACAAAATAATAAAGACATCTAGAATCTTAAAACACCATAGGATATAGTATTTTCTCCCATTTCACTTACGTCTTTAATTAACTCAATCGGGTGCCTATTCAGACACTAACATTACAATGTTGACTTTTATATATAATTAATGTTGATTGCAGCCTGGCAACTTTTTTGAATTTTTCTTCATGATGGATTTATTCAATGCAATTGGAAAAGTTTTTCACTAAAAAATTTTAAATTTGTAAGTATTGACAAAAACATTTTTAAGGGAGTTATTGGATCTGAAAATTTAGATGCATATTGGTCATTTGCAATTCAATTTGTTCTTTTCAGTTACAGCAGTGAAAGCTTTATGTGTTTCGTAGTGATGTGTGGATACAGGTACTACTTGCGCGTACTCGTCTCTGCGAATACTTAAAATCCGATACTGGTAAGTACAGTTAAGTCTTCTATTAAACATTACGTGCATTTCAAATATGATTTCTTTGAAAACAAAAATTATCAATAAAATGTTTAAAGATGAATATAATAAAAGTCAAATGTGTCTAAAATTATTTTTGAAAATTTTAAAATTTTTTAATTGCAGCAAAGAGAATTTTATTCTCGATTACGGGTAAAAGTATTCAGGATTGACTGGGTGTGACATTAACCAATCACTATCCGAGCATCACTAGGCTCTATTTTACAAGAACAATAAGTACTCTAAATGTTTTGTAACAAACATCAGTGAATCAACTTGAAACATTTGTCAACACTGATAATATATAAATTTTCCAAAACTTTTCACTTATATGCTCTGTTTTTATACTATAGTTGTTTGAATTATGATTTATATTTACATAGCTTTCTGCATGGATATATAAGATTTCCTATTCCTCTTTTTTGTTATTTCTGTGTATTTGATATTATCAATGTTTTTGTAATGAACAGTTTGGTGAATTATTGCTCATTGTTCTTGTAAAAATTTTTTTTCATACAACAGTTCATATATACACAGAACAATGTATTTCAAAATTTGAAAAACTAAAAAACCATTGAAAATTTTTGTTATAAATGACTAGTTGTTTACAAACGCCCAATATGCATGGTGGAAATTTCCACTATATATATATATATATATATATATATATAATTTGAATTATTGTGATATTTTGAAGGAAATGCTTTTTGATTATCTAAAGAGGCAATATAAGTATTCAACATTTAATATATTTCACCTAATCTCCTAATACTATAATAAGGCATCATTAGCAGACTTTATTTCCAAATCCGAATTGTAAGAACCTTGTAGATGCATAGTCCTCAAAGAAGTTTTTCAATTGATTATGTATTATTCTTTTAAATACTTTGCTGATTGAAGATAGTATTACATTGGGTTTGTGATTAATTGGATTATTAAAATCCTACGTCTTGAAATACTTGGAATTACATAAGCAAATTGTTTTTTAAATTGGAAAACCATTATTCGTTATTATCCATTCATGTAACACATTATTAGGTGCTTACTTGTCACTGTTATTTGGGTATTTTACTAAATCGATATAGTGTTATAAAATAATACAAATTCTCAATTGAAAGTTAACTATAATTTAGTTTTGATTTATCCTACAGTGGGCTGTTTTTAAAAAAATTATAATTATTTTGAAACATACCTTGATTTATAAAATATGAATTTGTAATATTATTTATTGTTAATTTTTTAAAAATTATTTCTTTAGTCTAAGGTTAAGTAGTGTATGTCTATTCAATTTTCTTTGAGAAAAGTATTGAAATATAATTTATTGTATATTTTAATTCCAAAATTTTTTTAAAACTTTTTTGCTTTGTTTCGGATACTTTATTTTCAATCTAATTTTCTTAGTTTCACCTGACCAAAATATTTTATTTCTCATTTTAGTAAATTTAATGCAATTTGACCATTTTTATTATAAAGATTATTCAAATTGTTTTAGAGTGTTCTCTAATCTAAAGATGTTAATTGGTTTAAAGATTGTTCGTTTTTATAAGCTTTTAAAGTGTATGTTCCCATCCTATATATATATATATATATATATATATATATATATGTATATATACATCTTTTTTAAAAAAAGCTCAAATTAATAGATTATCAGAGTTAAGATATACTTACTTCAGCTTTATTTAAGCAATGACGATTGGGATCATCCTTGTGTAATATATATATATATATATGATCACAAGCACATGTATACAAAAACAATTGTTTAAAAAATATAGTGTGGCCAGTGTTGGTATTGAAGCAAATTTGACATTAAAGTTTGTGAAGCCAAAAAATAAGACATGTGCAGGAATCCTATAATTAAAAACATTTCCGAATTACTAATTTAAATTCAACCAACTCTCAGTGTACGATAAGAGACGGTGGAAGACGGTTTTCATCAAATATTGCATCAGTGTCATACTTTTCCAGAAGATAAATACTTAAAGAATATCTGAACAGTAGTACTTTATCTGCCGTCTTGTCATCATAATGTGGTGCCTTCTTCTTTATCGGTCGCATTATTGCTTTTATGTGTGTTTACGAGAAATTAATATTCATTATGCTTATATATATATACAAAGATTCCATCTCTTTTAATCATAATGCATTTCATGTAACAATTTTTTAAAAATTTAAAAATTGTTTGCGAAAATATTCTGTCACATTTTATTTAATCCTTTTTTAAGCATTCAATATCACTTAGTGCTTGGCATTGTTTAAAGTATATTTTTTTGAATTGTTAATTTATGAAAATTAGGTTGCATGAAGTTGCTATCGAATTAACCCATAACATGTTTCAAAAAATGTTTTTTTTCTATTAACTAGAGCAATGTTT
This sequence comes from Hofstenia miamia, assembly GCA_900660155.1. Classification (NCBI taxonomy): domain Eukaryota; kingdom Metazoa; phylum Xenacoelomorpha; order Acoela; family Hofsteniidae; genus Hofstenia; species Hofstenia miamia. The sequence goes on from CABFPE010000572.1 coordinate 407,533, forward strand.
TCATTAATTTTTTACATATGATTAGAGGAAACAAATTTAAAAGACTAGCCTATCATAAATATATGTAATTAATAATAATACAGAATTTTGAATATTTAAAGAGACAAACACATTTTATCCGTGCACATAAGATGCGACCGTTTTGTGATTTTTGAAAATCGTGTTTTATTTGTAAAGATTGAATGCAATTTGCGGAAGGTAGAAATCAATTACAATCCATAATAAGCAAGTGAATTGGAAAACAAAGTCAATTAATCTCTCCAATAAATGCAGTTAACCAACCGCATTTACGGCGAACCGCAATTCGCAAGGGCATTAAGGATTACCATTAATTAAACGCTTCGTTTGAAACATCATTACTCACTAATAGACGTCCACACCTAATCATTCTTATTAACTGTTTTATATCCAATGATAATATCAAATTTAATAAAGGAGAAATGCGGGATTATCATTTTCCAACATTAATAATTCCATGGAATTTTTCCCCGATAAATTCAATTTAAACTAGTTCAATAAACGATTTCCTCAGATTTATATATCTGAAACTACATGTAAGCAAAATTAATGTAAATAATTTTAATAACTCAGAGTAAATCAATAAATTAATAAAAAATCGACAAAAAAAAATTTTTGAACACAACGCAAAAATATTTGTAACAGAAGTGTACTAACATTCCAAATTTTCACGCAATTTTTGAATACGGTGTGAAGAATAGTTTTAGGTACAAGAAAATGCATGTCACTAAGATATAAGTTCAAGCAGCTTCCCTAATTGATTCCATTCATACATATAAGCATGCAAATTCGATATTATAAGAATTGTTTTGATATTTTGTTAAAATTATAGCTAAATTTTCATTTATCAAAATCATTTATTGGAGATTCAAAAACAACAATTCAATAGGTTAGCATTTTTAACTTTGACCTAGTTTATTTGAAGGAATATTTGAAAGAAAACTCAAAGAAATTTAAATGATTAGAGTGTATATTAATGTTGGATTTATCAAAGATCTTCAAATCCTAATTCCTTTATTTAAATGATGACGTATAATTGATTAGCGAAATCTGCCATGAATGAAAACGAACATATGTAAATCGCTTTGACAAAATCCTTTAACGAAATTAAAGGATCTTTATAGCAGGAAATTTATTTGAGCTACAACTATCAGCTTTTCAAAATTTGGTCGCCTTTAGGCTTCAGGATTTAGGTTTATGTTTATATAAAATGCTTAAGGCACGCATCTCCAAAAATTATAACTATATATTTATATATATATATATATTCCCGCTTTTTGCTATGAAAAATGCAAAAAGCTTCCTTACATGTGGCGGAAAACGGTCCCAACTTTCTAAGACATTAAGGGGGAATCGCACTTTTTCTCCAAAATCCTATTTTTTGGACATAGCTCCCGCACTATTCACTCTAACTTGAATATTTTTATTAAAGGGGTTAGGTGAATTAATGAGACACTATCCTGTAAAATTTCAAAGATTTATGTTTAGAAATGCGGTCATGATGAGGAATTTAAATATATATATATATATATATATATAAGCAGTGATAGGTATTCATTTATTATTAATAGTTAACTCTAATTAAATCAAAGATTAATTAATAATTAACTTTGAATTTAATTGAAACTTGTGCACTAAATTTTATTGACAAACTCAGTTTAAATGAAGAAAGGTAATAGGAATTTTCCCTTTCAAGTATTGTCCGACAACCATCTACCCAAACACACAAAAAATTTTAACAGTACTTAGTCAAGTGGCGACCGTATCTTGTAAGCAATGTAACAAACGGAACTAATCATTTTTCACACCGAACTAAATCCGATTAATAGTTAAGCAAAAATTTGACAGTTAAGTATATATATATAATATATATATATATATATATATGATTAGTACTTTTATGGTTGATAATATTTGTTGTAATTCAAAATAGTATAAAACTTCATTCAATTAATGACACATTTGAAAATTTTAAAGTTATTTATTGGGTTAACACGTTAACATTTTAGTTCCTAATATTTTAAATATTTGGTTACTAAACATCTTTGGATTATATGTATGTTTAGAGATTAACTGTCTAAATACCTACTTCATAGTGCTTAAGTATGTGTTTTATAAGCTGGCTATATTAACACCCATAATTTCAAACGCTTTACTTTGTCAAAAACCTGTTATACTTGTAACTATCTAAACACTTCTGTAATAGTTTGATGTTAATGTGTAAATGACGTCAGCGACCTATAAACATACAAGAAATTACTAATATGATCACAGACTTAAAGCCATTTCTCAAAGAATGTAGTTAAACACAGTAATATATTACTCAATTGATGAAATAACACATGTTAAAACAAATAAAATTACTTCAATAATATTTTAACTTCTTTTCAAAATTTGCAACAATATTTCTGTTTTGTAAATAGTTGTTTGAATGAGTCTAATTATGCAATCATTTGATTACAAGCGATGCCTGCATTTTTTTGCTAAATATTTTTTCCAATGTCGATAATTTAAAAAACAACAGTAAGTCATTTGAATTGTAGATAAAGTAAAACATCATGTATGACTACTTAATTTATTGAAGAAATTCATTTAACATAGTTAACCTTAACCAACCTGAAGATTTTCGAAAAACTTTTTTTGATTTGTGTTACTTAAGAAGCGTTGTTTGTTATAGGTATGGCTGCGAAAAACTTTGTATTTAATTTATAAATAAAAAGTACATTTCATGAAAACTTAATAAATGTGAAACAACATACGTTCCTCATAAAAAAGAATTTATAAGCAAACCTACCAATACTTTTGAAAATACGTCATAAAATGTAATTTGAATTTGCCTGGGAGTGTATACGTACCAAATATTGAGAAAAATTTAGAAAGGAAAGAAAATAAATTCAAATATTGTTTTAATATAAATTTCTCTTCAAATTTCATTGCTCACGTGAATTATGCAACATAAACTTAAGTTATGAAAATAATCTTCCCCATATCTATGAAAATTATCATAAAGCTATTTACGCCATCTTCAAATATCCCGTTTCCGTTTGATCGATAGTTCAATTCAATGCTAGCACGGACATGTAATTTATGAAATATTGAAACTCATATCAACTAGTATAAACATTGCCGTCATATTTTATTAATCATTATTGAAACTGCATTTTGACAGTAAATTTAACAATTGGATAATGAAAGGTGAGTAAACATGGCCAGAGACGGTGCCAACAGAAGAGGTTGATGTAGGTCCTATGTCCTAAAAAAATTATGCAACCAAATTAAAGTTGTATGGAAAAATGTCTAAGAAATTGATATCATTTAGTGAATTTTTTGAATCTGACTAAAAAATGTCAACGCTATAATAATAAAAGGTAGGTCCAGATTGAAAAATATCTTAACACTGTACTGGTCCAAGTATGGAGAACTAAATCTAATACAGAATTCAGAATATGGAACCTTTCAAATATAGTTTTAAAAAAGTTAGCAAAATATATCTAAGTTTTCTAAATATTAATTTGGATTTCTACATGCATATATTGTATATGCATATTAAATATTTGAAAACACTTAATTCAAAAGTTTATTTGATCTATTTAATTGTCAATCCATTGACTACTTTGATAAAGTCAATACCAATAAATATTTACTTTTGAGAATCTGCATATTTTTAAAGATACATTGCTTGCCATCAGAAATTAACTAACGCAACTCTTGCAGTATAATAATATATAAAAAAATATTTTTAAAAGCAATAAGACTAAGCTTTTCGCCATCTTTAAGTTAGAATGATAAACTGGTAATATATTATTTACACTTAACTTGACCTTATTTAACCCTTGTGCTGATAACATTTGATATGACCCATAGGTAGATATCAAGTTTTGACTCAAATTAGATTAAAAAAAACAATTCTGTATTCATCTGTACAACAATAAATTATTAAATTGGAAAATTTACAGAAAATAAGGCTTAAAAGCTGTTAATTAACCTATCAATGAATTATTTTATTGCTGGACTTTACGGCCTATAGAAGCATATAAATATGTGACCTTTACTTGATCCATCATTTTTTAAGTCCATGGTCTTGATACCAATTAAAAAGTGATCACTCATAAAACGTCCATGATAAAAATGCTTATTTGCCCGAGTTAGTGCATCGGCATGTTCTAGTATATATGAGCCATTGCATTAAAAATAGCCTGTCGTAAGAGAAATGAATCTAAAATGAACCTTCTCATTTAGGATAAGAATTTTCCACGTTTACTTCATAAATTGCGAAGAATTAAATTTGAACAATGGTATGCAGTAAGAAGAATTCAATCAACGTATAGATGATTAACAGAAAATACATTTGAAATGTGCCCGCTAGCGAAGCCAGGAATGTTTGAAGTTCCATATATTCATATCAAGGATGTAATTTTTGTTTACATGAAAATGAATTTATCGAATCGTTAATTTTTCGATTCCCTCTGCCAGTTCCTCGCACTAAACCAGTATATAATATATAATAATCTAATTGGAGCTTATTTTGCAAAAATACTTTAAAGAAAATAATCTTGATTTCTAAGCAAGTTAGTTTTTGATTGGATATGCACTGTAGAGTTCCATTGATAAAACTTTTTTTACTATGCCTTTAATTTTCGATGAATTGAAATTTCTTCATGTTATTCGATAGAAATAGACGCTCAAACAAAGTATGAGTTTTTACTATAAATTGTTATAGCCATATACTTTTCAATGATTTGGGTAACCCAAAATTTAACTAATATTTTTGACCCAACTTTACCAAGTTTGAAATACCCTTTACTTAACACAAATGTCTTTCAAATAGTTTTGCTTAATGACCATAATATATAACCACATTTAAGAAAGAAACACATTTAACATCAAGAAGTAAAAGTATATGTATAAATTTGTTGCAAGTGTGCATGCATTAGTTTCAATAATCCACTCATGACCGACACTAGTTTGAAACATTGACATCCACACAATCCATTTAAAGAAATTCAGAAAAATAACCTTGAAGTCATTTTCACTTTCAATCTAAATTCTCTGTAAATGTTTGATGTCTACTACGAACAGGAATAGAACGGAGTTTTAGTTTTAAATGCAACGCAGCATTTTAACCGTAAGCTCTCGATATTCTTTATATACAACAAATTGTTTTTTTACATTTTTTCAAATTTGTACTAAAATGTATTTTTCTGGCTGAAGTCTTTTAAAGAGTTCATACAATTTCACTGAAAATTTCTTTTTTAAAAAAATATTAAATTTTTTTCATTTCTAGAGTTCACTTAATAAGGAGGTCGAAAGCCTATGTTCCAACAATGAATCTCAACTGTTTCTTTTTATGTAGATAGATCACCTAAACCAATTGAGACGTGCCGTGCTCCAAATCAGAGGGCACTGCTCTATCCTGTGCTGCTTTCAGATTTCGGATTCCTGTATTAGTTCATGAGCTATAAGCGCTTAATTTTTTTTCAAAAAATTATTAAATTTAAAATTTCCCTGACACTTTAATGTTAAATGAGCACAGTAAACCGAGCAGAAAAAGTCACACTGAATCAGTAGCTTCTTGAGTTTTCATACATCACTTAGTATCTCCATGGGTATTCTTTTGTTTATTATCCTACCATTGATTTGAATAAATATATCAATTACTTGTTTGTAAAATGCTTCAGGCACTGAATTTTTTTCAAAACACATCATTACATGTCAATCCAGGAGTTCTATTAAATTGATTCAAGTGAATAAGTATGTTTTCGTCTAACCCAATAGATGAACCAATCCAAATGACGCAATACCAAATCAAAGTATCGCATGACCTTAGTAAGTGCTCAAACCAAGGTTAAATTGTCAAGTACATCGATAAGTATCCTACTTATTACATAAACTCTATGAGAGTAAAAGCCAAGTATATTTATCAGTATCCTACTTATTACATAAACTCTATGAGAGTAAAAGCAACTTATTTTTAGCTGAGAATTTAATATAGGATATTGAATATTATGCGAATCAATCAATGAATTGAATTATTTGAAGAAATAAATGAAGGCAATAGCAAGGCATTCTATTTGTTTATTAGTACCTATTCTAACTTAAAATCGTTTATTCGTTTCTAGTAAGTGAATAGTGGCAATAAATGGAATCAATTATTAATGTAGAAGAATTGTTTCAACTTACCTCTTAGTGTGATCAAATCTGGAGCCGGCAAGCAAGGCAGAGCAAGGAGAAATATGAGATAAACCAACGAGAAACCATTAAAACGAAAATACACACCTAAAATTATATTATTAAGGCCAGGTTGGCAAAAACTATATTTTTACAAAAAAATTTTGTAAACCTATAAAATGTCTTAAGGGTTTAAAACAAAGTTTTTTTGCACTTTTACAGACTAACCTCAAGGGACTAAAATTTTGCTTAAGACATTTAGAAGCAAAAATTGAATTATAATAAACTTATCAACATTCATTTTTCGTTTTTATAAGTTTTGCAATTTTTTCTGTAAAAAGTCTGATATCGAANTCAGATTTCGGATTCCTGTATTAGTTCATGAGCTATAAGCGCTTAATTTTTTTTCAAAAAATTATTAAATTTAAAATTTCCCTGACACTTTAATGTTAAATGAGCACAGTAAACCGAGCAGAAAAAGTCACACTGAATCAGTAGCTTCTTGAGTTTTCATACATCACTTAGTATCTCCATGGGTATTCTTTTGTTTATTATCCTACCATTGATTTGAATAAATATATCAATTACTTGTTTGTAAAATGCTTCAGGCACTGAATTTTTTTCAAAACACATCATTACATGTCAATCCAGGAGTTCTATTAAATTGATTCAAGTGAATAAGTATGTTTTCGTCTAACCCAATAGATGAACCAATCCAAATGACGCAATACCAAATCAAAGTATCGCATGACCTTAGTAAGTGCTCAAACCAAGGTTAAATTGTCAAGTACATCGATAAGTATCCTACTTATTACATAAACTCTATGAGAGTAAAAGCAACTTATTTTTAGCTGAGAATTTAATATAGGATATTGAATATTATGCGAATCAATCAACTTTATGAATTATTTGAAGAAATAAATGAAGGCAATAGCAAGGCATTCTATTTGTTTATTAGTACCTATTCTAACTTAAAATCGTTTATTCGTTTCTAGTAAGTGAATAGTGGCAATAAATGGAATCAATTATTAATGTAGAAGAATTGTTTCAACTTACCTCTTAGTGTGATCAAATCTGGAGCCGGCAAGCAAGGCAGAGCAAGGAGAAATATGAGATAAACCAACGAGAAACCATTAAAACGAAAATACACACCTAAAATTATATTATTAAGGCCAGGTTGGCAAAAACTATATTTTTACAAAAAAATTTTGTAAACCTATAAAATGTCTTAAGGGTTTAAAACAAAGTTTTTTTGCACTTTTACAGACTAACCTCAAGGGACTAAAATTTTGCTTAAGACATTTAGAAGCAAAAATTGAATTATAATAAACTTATCAACATTCATTTTTCGTTTTTATAAGTTTTGCAATTTTTTCTGTAAAAAGTCTGATATCGAAACACGAATGGACGAAATCTAAAAACAATTTTTCAAACATTCCATGAAATTCTATATGAATTAAAAAAAACAACATTGCAAAAATACACCTGCTTAAAACCTGTTTTAAACAGTGCTTAAGACACAACATGTTTTAAGACTTGAACTATATTTCTTAGCAATCTTTAGCAATACTTGAGGGTCAAAACTTAACCCGCTGCAAAGATTGATGGCAAATTTCCCAACTGCTCTAGTTCTTTCCAACAGCTTCTTGGCCCGTTCTCATTAGAAACGTAAAAGTTCAATTAAACACCTGTCTGCGAGTGCACTGAATATGACAAAACAATTGTCGCATTTAAAAAGATAAATTAGTTTTTTGTAATAATATTTATAATGTCCCATCAACACTCCTCCAATAAATGAAGATGGTGGAGGCCTTGAGATAAAATGATCGACAGAATTCTAGTTTTGGCGAAAAATATGATTTATTATCAACGTCTACTATCAGCATATGTTTTACGGAATTAACAATAAATATAAAGTTGACAGTTAATGTCACTTAATAATATAGAAACTCTCATCATGTGGTTTTGAAGTGTGCACGAACTTATATTAAATATTATTTTGTTGACTTGGATAACAAGAATATATATTGTATTTAATCAAAATTACAAGTCTCCTAAGACTTCATTATTGTCATAGTTCATTACATTAGTTTATATAGTATAACTAACCAGTTACCTATTGCAAAGCGATTTTCATATCCCAGATGCTTTGTGGGTTCTTAAAATAACAAACTTATATTTAAAATTTTACGCGAATTATGATATAAAACTTGTGCCTTTTAAGTATTATATCTATTTTCATGTAAAATGTTTTTGACATAATTATATTTATGAAATTAATTGAAGTGTCAGCAAAAACTGAAAATGCCAAAGATGGACATCAACCTGACTGGACTTCGGCCGAACTATTATGCAAAAAGAGTTGCAGCAAAAACTGAAATGACCGCTACGCGGCAGTGGGTGAAAATCAGTGTGTAGAATTTATTAAAATTCTTACCATTTTTGGAAGGATTTTAAAAATCAACAGAATTGGTATTTATTTAAGTGAGCAGCGTTTCCTTGGTAAGACTTGGCCTTAAAGTTGGCCCTTGTCCATCTTTGTGAAGGACAATATTTTGCTTGACAATTTCAAGAAATAACACAAAGAGATAAATTATAGTAAATTCCTATTTTTTAGCAGGAGTTGTACACACTCCTGTATCTTTAATTAAGGACAAGCATATGCTATGGAAATCTATTTGACATATTGACATCCAATTAATTCTTCGATTACTCTAATTGAATATGTTGAAAGTTGTTAAGCAATTTAACAGTTTTTGTGGAAGAATTAATTACTTACTGGCGATAAGTCCCGAGCCAACAACAATGCGAAAAACCAAGTTCGTGAAAAACGCCTGTGACATGGTGAGAACCAGCAACTGCCATTCCCTATTTATCTACTCATTTACCTAAAAATACTTTAATAATATTGAGTTCAGGGGGTTGCGAAAGCGAGTTTTATTTTCAAAGCCGAGTTAGAACAACAGAATTAATTACCTGTTTATTTCTTCATTTATTATAATATCATGTACTTTTCAGATACTGTTTTTTATAACTGAGTGTGTTTTTTTGTGAGAAAACTTTGAAAAAAACTCAATGAATTTGGAATAAGAAAAGGCATGTATAAAAAAATATTGATACTAAAATCAATTATAAGATGGAAATATAGACGATCAACCTAAAACCTAATTAATTGCACTAAGATCACGGCCGTGTAATTCAATCGTTTAATTCATCAATGTCAGGCGACTCTCACTAAATTTTAAAGACCGTCTAAAGAATTACAATATAATAATAAAGTAATAATAATAATAATAATAATAATAATAATAATAATAATAATAATAATAATAATAATAAATTTTTAAACAGATATAATTCCATTTAACTTCTAACAAAATTTACAAATTGCAAATAAATACAACTTATTGAGTTAGACTAATGTCTTAGGTTTCTGTAAGGAAATTTCCGAAGTTCTCTTTCTAGTTGTGTCTTCATAACTGCAAGAGCTCTATTGCGCAGGTGATGAGAGACACACGTTGTTCTTTGGAGCAAGATCGAATGCAAAACATGATTTTTACCCTCTTTTCCAATTTTTCTATAGCGCTTCAGGTAACCCAAAAGTAATTACATATTGTAATCCTTCATTTTGAATACAAAAAAAATTGTTATTGATTCTGTGAAATCTAGTTTTTTTAATTTCTTTGTAACCGCTGTTGCACTCGCATTATTTTCCTTTATAAAGAAATCTTAACGAGACAGAAACATAATATCATTAGTAAGCTGTTCCCTTGATAAATTAAATAATTTGTAAAAACTGAAATTATATTACTTTAATGATTTCTTGAAATAACTTAACAGATATCCAATTTAGTGTTCTTTACTTAAGGAAATATATTAATCATCCAAATCAATTTAAAACTTTTTTATAAGCTCTTACTTTCTGTGGAATCCGGACTAGTGCCTGGATGAGCACTTGGATTGGCATGGGCCTAATATCAAGAACTGTGAGCATTTGTTTTTGTGATTATGTTTCTAAGAGCAAGCGGCTAATTATATTTTATATATTCTAAAATTAAAATGTGTGTAATTGAATTTAGTTGAACTGTCTGGTGACTAGTAGAATTTTTTAGGCGCAATATTCCCATAAGTACTTAGATTCGTAGCAAAATATTTAATGGAATTAGAAATCTATTAAATTAATATTCTCAGTTTTTCTTTATCAAAGTAATATATAATTCCAAAAGACCTGTTAATGCATAACAACGCGCATAAAACAATTAATTTCACATTAACATCAAAATAAGGCGTTAAGTGAAATATTTGATTAAATTTTGCTTGTTTGTACGCAGATATATTGCGAAGTATTAGCAAGTTTACAGTATATACTTAAAGCCACGAGTATTTAAATCATTTCTAACTAAATACTACATCAAAAGAACTTGTTAAGTTCGTTTTGTGATTATCTTCTCTATGCATTCCAAACACATTATAATTTTTACTTCTATTTAATTTTTATAGATTGTATGCATGTAATGTGCATATAATATGTATATATATAAGGTATATATATATAATTAAAACAAAATTTAATCACACATATTAGACGGGTTTCGATAGATAGTCTATCTTCATCAGTAAAATGGTGGTAATATTTTAAAAAGTTAAGTTAATATTAGAATAATTTGGAGATATTAAGTACTTTCTGTCTATTTAATAGTTTACTTTTATTTGTTGTTGCATTGATGGTAATTGCTTTTCCTATTTTCGTAAATTTTGTTGTCATTATAATTTTAAATTTTTCTTTTTTCTTTGGATGTTGATGGCAGAATATTTCTGAACTTAGCTGGCCTCTCATATATTCTTTGATTCTGACTTCCAAATGTCTTTTGGTCTCACCTATGTATGAGTCATCACACTAATCACATTGATATTTGTATATACAACTGATGATTCCAAAGATATATTTTTTAAAATAACGTTAGCATTGGTATAATTTTTATATTAAATTCTTTCAATTTTGCGTTTAGATGTTTTAACTTCATTTTAACGTACATAAAATTTCTTTCAATGTAAGGTAACTTCCAATAGATGTTTTCTGGCAGTGATTTTTTCAATTTCTTTTCTTTATTAAATATTTTATCAATTTTTTTTAAAAGTTTATGTGAATATCCGCTTTTTGTAATAATGGTAACTATTTCATCTATTGCTGTTGTTAAGTTCTTATAATTGGATGATGTTATATAGGCTTGGTTGATCAAATCTTTATAGTATTAATTTTATTTTGAGGACTACAATAAGAGTTGTAAGGTATGTACAGTCCAGTGTTAGTTGACTTCTTATGCTACTCATATTCGCTTTTTCTTGATGGTCTATATAATGTTATATTTAGAAATGTCAACCTATTGTTTTCTTCATTTTCTATTGTAAATTTTATTGTTGGTAATACGTTGTTAATCTTGGAATGAAATAATTTTACATCGTCCTCAGAATTAAATATGCAAAATACATCATCCACATAGTGAGAATAAAATAATGGAAAAGGTTTCATGCTTTCATTTTTAAATTGTCTTTCAATAATATTTAAGCAAAAATTTGCCATAATTGGTCCAAGTGCAATTCCATTAATTTGTTTGTAGATTTTGCCATTGAAGATGAAATGGATATTCGTACAGGCAAGTGTCAAAGGTGTTCTTAAACTTTTATAATTCATTGGTAAATTTTCTTCTGGTATTATGGATGTTATTATGTTGTGATATATTCGATCCTCATAGGGAAAATGAGTTCAACTTCTAAGTTACACTTCAGTTTAGAAGGCATACCCATGGTAATTTCCCCTGGCAACACATTTGTTGTTTTCTGTTCATAGTTTTGAGTTGCTAAGGTGATAACAATTAGTAATCTTAATTTTGAATATTTTTTAGACTTCGCTATAATTTGTTGGGAAAACTAGCATTAAAACACTGATCAACAGTAAAGAATGGATTATATCAATGAAGGGGTAATGTTGTTAAATTGCGCTAAAGGGTCTGGTCAAGCAATAACGGAATTTCACGTTTAAAATAGATGCTACTCATTCAATATTTATTCATTTTTTTATTTTGAAATGTTTCATGTGTGACTCCTTAGTAGGCTCATCAATGAGACATAATATTTTTTAAGAAATTAGTTTTTTGACATATAAACACAAAAGTACACGGTAGCGTCATTTTAAAACACTAACGTCACTTTTACAAGTATATGCCATATACATCATACCATTCTGTTCCTCTGTAAAACACTAATATGATAAATGTTATTTTACTTTATGATTAGTGGATTATGTTATTACCAAATATTGGCATAGTTGAAATAACATTTCAATGGTCCTGCAACCAGACATAGGTTTCATTTTTAACTAATATATCCACCTACTCCCTATTATTGCATTAACATAAGTATGATTAACGTTTTAGACAGACAAGCATGCGTATATAAGGAGGAAAAGCATAACTTTAATTTTCATATTTCACTCTAAATATTAACTATCACGTGACCAAGCCCATCAGCCTTCAAATACGCCTTCTTACCCATACCAACTTATATTCGAGAATATGATTTTATCTGCTGCTATTAAAAGAGTCTATGAGCACATTTCACTCACTTTCATAATTTTATTATTTTGTATTGTTTTTTTAGAAAATTTAAATTTTTTAAAAGTAGTTTATTAACAACATCAAGACCCCATTTTCCTATTGAGTTTACGTTGGAATAAATTTTCCACTTGAAATCTAGAAATTGTTTCATTGCGATTCTAATCCATTTAATAAATCACTTGATGATTTATTAGATGCGAATACATCATTTTAAAACAGTCAACTGGGGATTTCAAACTAACAAATTTAATATATCACTTCCCAATACGAATTTCATTGACTTTTATTTTAACTAAGCAATGAAGAAAAGCTGATTTCTATGTCATTATTCTAATAATTCTATGCCATCTATTACTAAAAACTGAAAAATGCATGTAATTCACGCAAAAACATTCTATGCAAACTGTATCTTGAGCAACCCAGAAGTTATACTAAATTTGATGTATTCTTGAAATAAATTTTAAGTCCTGAAAGGTCCCACAACCCCTGATTTGTACCTGGCCCACTCAATTTGGGGGTTATTTTGTTTCCATTTGAAGCAGACCTTTTGATTGCCTGAACATATAAGGAGAGTATGAAATTTGTTAAGAATTAGAAATTTCAAGTACTCAAGGTACAGTAATGCACTTTAGTACAAATACTTCCCTGCCTAACGGTTTCCAAATTTTCTAATAGCTTTGTAGAAAATTGTTGAAAATATTTAAAAACGGATTGTCTTTTTAATTTAGCACTAAGCTATTTAAGGGTAAGGGACATATCAAAGATGTCTAATATATATATATATATATATATATATATATA